>JAVGVS010000365.1:402042-430023 GCA_032718565.1 Distichodus sexfasciatus | reverse complement strand
TCCCTCCCTCTCCTTCTTGCTTCCTCTACCATCCCTCTATCATCCCTCCCTCCCTCTCCCGTCCCTCTTTCTCCCATCCCTCCCTCTCTCTTCCCTTCATCTGCCATTCCTATCTAAACCATCCCTTCCTCCCCCATCCCTCCTTCTACCATCCCTCCCTCTTTCATTTTTTTCATTTACCATCCCTCCCTCTCCCATCCCAAAGTTCAGTTTGGCAACTGTGACTTGAACAGACCACCACTAGTGACCATGATCACTATTCACTTTGGCAATTCTGGGCAACTGGTTGATTGTCTTTGGAGCCCACTGGGTCGACAATGAAGGTCCTACCCATGTTAGCAGCAGTGTTCCTCACCTCCTCTGCAACGTTCCAGAGTTCTTCGTCGCTGTGGCGGCCGTAAGGGTCCAGGTTCATGCGGAAGGTTCCGGTAAAGATGAACACTTTCTGTCGTGGGGAAAAGTCAGAATGTTAGTTAGGATAAAGACTAGGGTAGAGGTTACCTGAGGGTGTTTTGAGCTGCGGGAGCACCTGAGGCACGACACCGAAGGCCTTGCGCCACTTCTGCAGGGGCATGTTGTTACAGGACAAGCCGTCTATAGTCATGTCTCCATCTGTGTAGGCCAGACGCAGCAGGGCGTTGAACAGTGTACTCTTCCCTGAACCCGTCCTGCCCAATATGCCCACCTACAGATGTACAGAAAGGGTCAGTGTATCCCAAAAAAAAGTCAAACAACCATGTCTGGTTTTGGGTGATGTGACTGTTCACAAACCACTTGTTAAATTGTTGTTAAAAGTTCACATACACACTTAATCTAAATAAAAAATTTGCTATAACGTGATAACATGAAAAAGCCCTTGAGGCAACTTGGGGTTAAAGGTCCTGCTCGGGGGCTCCATGTTGATAACCCTGGAGGAAGAAGCTGGATTTGAACCCACAACCTTTTGGTCCATAGGTGAGTATCCTACCACTAGACCAACACCCTAAGATTTGCAAAATCTCATTATACACAGGCATGTTTTGGATGGACGCCAACGTGATAACGCAGCATCTTGGAATCAAAATAAAAGATTCTGGATAAATATTTCTTTTTCCCACTGAACGCTGATTTAAAATAAATGACCTAGATTATTCTTCCAGGATATCGGTCATACAAATGCTTCGAAGTCAGAATGCGATGCATCATGTGAATCTAATATTTTGCTTCATTTGTTGAATAATGTGCAACCAAAAAACCAAATTACAACAATTAAAAGAGCAGTTAGCGAACAGCCTTGTAGAAGATCCTTAACCCCAAGTTGAGATTGTCCTGGTCCCTGTAGTAATGGCCTCATGTCAGCTTCCATTTCCTTATGTACAAAATGTGCAGAAAGTGTAAAAAAATTATAGCAGGGAGTAGGAGAACGTCATAGTCGTCAAGGGTCTAAGAGGTTTTCAATTGGTGGTCCGTGACAAACAATCCAGTTTCACTACTGAAATATCTTGTTAACAAATGAATTCATTTTCTTTATTTTTCATAACATTTCCAAATGTTTCGGGCATCTTTATGAATTAATGAATTTTAGGGATGCACCGACACCATACCGATACCACCCCCGGTGCAGTTGCTCATACTCGGAACAAAAATTCCCCGATACCTACTAGCGATACCACATGTGGAAGATATGATGTAGTTATGTTCATCGCCACGCGGAGCCAGTGTAAATGCCACAACACTTGCCAAATAAACTGTAAACTGTGCGGAGACAAAAATGTCACCCGTCTGGAGGTACTTTAAAAGAAATGACAGCAGCAAAGCAGACTAATATTTTAATATTTAATCTTTTATTTAATTGTTGCTTTTTTATGTTTTAATACTTATTGAACAAATAAATGGATTTAAAAAATTACTACTATTATACTACTATTATTGTCATTGTTATTAATAGCAGACCTACACAGGTATCGGTACTTGGTATCGGTGAGTACCCAAAAATAAATATCGGTACTCTTACTCGGTCTCAAAAAAATGGTATTGGTGCATCCCTAATGAATTTAATGCAAATAATGAAAATAATAAAAAAATGCTGGTTCACCAACAAAAATATACATAATAAAAGAATGGATGCAATGTGCCAATTAGGCTCTGTGGATTATGAGGGGAAGGTGAGTGATTACTTGTTATTGTGAACACAGCACAGCACATAGTGCAACACAACGAAATGTGACCTCTGCATTTGACCCATCCATGAACGAGCAGTGGGTAGCACCGGGGAGCAGTGCTTGGGGACGTTATCTTGTTCAGGAGTACCTCAGTGGTACCTTTACCAGTCCTGGGATTCAAACCGGCGACCTTCCGATCATAAGGTGAACGCCCTAACTGTTACGCTACCAACTGCCCAAATTTGAGGAATCGAATCCCCGTCTTCCGTGTGACAGGCGGAGATACTGTCCACTATACTAACGAGGTGGTGACTAGATGACTGTCCAATAAATCATGAATCTGAGCTCAGGTTCCTGTGAATCAACACACCGATTATTGGACAGCTCTAGTCACCACCTTCTACTCTTATTATTTATACTTTTTGTGCATAAGGAAATGGAACTTAACTTGGCTTTAAGGATCTTGTCCAAAGGACCAATGCTGGTTTTACGGTTCTCTCTGGATTTCAACCCCAATCTTCTGGTCTCCAACAGCGTTTCTTTTACTCAGACCCATGCACCTCCACCGCCCTACAAGCTCCATCTTTTACTGCTGCCTAAGCAACAAAAGTTTGCGTGTTACACCGCTCCATACCTTCTGTCCTCCCTCCACAGTGAAGGACAGGTTCTTGAGCACGGCGTGTCCTGCCTCGGTGTACTTCACCGTCAGATTCTGCACGTCCATCCTACCGCTGCTGGGCCAACTTCCCTCGTCCCAGGCGTTCGGGTTGGAGATGACCAGGTCCGAGGTTTTCTTCTGGCCCAGTCTAGGTCTGGCCTCCTCGGACGGCAGGTCGATGAACTTGAAGACTCGCTCCACGGAACGCATCTGGAGGTGAGGATCAGAGCCATGATGTAATGAGGTCAGCACTTCTAAACGTGGTCCTAACTGGGTTTGTTTGGCTTCCAAATGGTGCACGAGCTCCCTGATTGAGGGGGTGCCGAAGGTGAGTGTGAGCATGTGTGTGTACTTGTGAGTCTGAGAGTGTGTGTGTGTGTGTGTGTGTGTGTACTGTTGTGAAGTCAGACTAGGGCTGAGCGATATGACCCCAAATCAATATCATGATTAATTCAACATTTAACCTTGATTACGATTGATGGAGGATTATTTTGGTTTTGTCTGTTTGTTCACTAACAACGTTTGCACTGAAAATATTCTCCACTGTTTCCTAATAAAAAGGTGCATATCTTTGTGATTTTAAAATAATTGAAAGAAACGTACATATGTAGTGGCAGACAGGACGGCGCGGAGCCACATGACCGCACACAGTAGTATGTTTTTAAAGGGACAGTCAATGAACACACAAGGGGGGGAAATGTTAACAGAACGTTAAAATTATCATCATGGGCATTGCGTTGATGAGAAGTTATGATGTTGGTTTTGATTCATGTTCGATTAAATTAAATTGCACATCTCTGACAGGCTTCACCTACTCGGGGGGAGTTGTGGTTGAACGAAATGTTCTGTGCTCTGATAAGGCCACTCGCTTAGACTTAGAGAGAGAGGAAGAATAAAAAGACTGACAACACACACAATCACTAGCGCGCCATAACGGAACAGGACGACTTCTGCGTTTCGGCTCAAGTCAAAACCAGTCTCCAAGGGTACAAACTTCATTTAGGACGACGGCTGGAATGGAGAAAGTGGCAACAATTATCTCAGCAATTACACAAGGCTGTGTATTTGTGTGTGTTTGTGTTTATGTGTGGAGTTTGGGTGGGGGCAGGGTTTTATCTCCTAAAAGACAGGAATACTTGAGACTGTGTTGGATCTTAACATTTACGGCATGTAGCAGACGTTCGTTATCCAGAGCGACTTCCCTTTCCTTATTACAGGTACAGTCTCCCTGGAGCAACCGGGGGTCAAGGGTCTTGCTCAGGAACCCAGTGATGGTAGTGTTGGAGGTAGGATCCAAACACACAACCTCTTGGTCCTGAGGTGAGTTTCCACTAGACCACTAGACCACCATCATCCCCGTGTGCGTTTCAGAGACTGTTAGCATTACGACTGTACTAAAGATGGTGGTTTTGCGTAAGTGAGGATGGAGAAAGATGCTCATGAGATGTTGAGGGCAGATTTGTGAGTATTTGTGAGAATCTAAGTGTCCCATTTAAGATTCCCATTTTTTGTGACTTTTATAGAAAAGAAGATGTAAGATATTGATTGGTCTTTAGAGATTTTGTTAATGGGGTCTTCACTGAACTGTAGACGCTGGTGATGCAGAGGCAGAGAGGCTGCAGATCAGGGCAGAGAGATGTTTTGAAAGTTGGCCGATTTGCTGAACCTATTTTTGCCTTAAAGTAAGCGAATGATTATTTGTTATTGTGAACACACCACACCACAGCCCAGTGAACCACAACAAAATGTGACCTCTGCATCTGACCCATCCGTGAAGGAGCAGTGGGCAGCTAACATGGGCAGCGCCCAGGGAGCAGTGCTTGGGGATGGTACCAGAAATATATATACGACAAGATAATATCGGTGAAACAGATTAAAATGATCCAATGGTAGAATATCAAAAGGTAGAAAAGACATATACCATCACCTAAAAGATACGATCCTAATGAATATGTAAACTTCGATTTTCAAAATTCTCCATATAGGTTAATACTGATTGGAGAATAACTGACCGTATCTGCACAAATCATTGAAAGCACTGACCAGCCTCTAGTTCTCCACTGCTGTTATAATATCTGCACAAACTTGATCCAACTTGAATGTTAGTCAGACTTTTTAAGAGATACTGTTTTATTTATAGACTGGATATAAAATTTTATATTGAAACTGTTACTGACCTCATGCACATTCAGCGTAAAGGTCAACTCCAAGACCATAGTTGTAGGGTAATACTGCATTCTCTCTCTTTCTACTTCTAGTTTAAAGTGTATATTTTATATTCTATTGATATATTGTTTATTCTATGTGCCTTATTTATTCTTTGTTCCTTGTTCTTTGCACTGTGAAAGCTGGAGCCACGTCGTCTTGTCTCTCTGTATATCTGTACAATATATAGCAGATATAGAGATGACAAAGTTTACTTTGACTACTCTGACTACAAGCTACAATGAGCATCTTTATTTATTCCCTGTGAATTACTACATAGATGATCAGTGTAAACTGCAACAAAAATGTATAATTACAAAATACTGTGATATTTTTGACCATGTCGCCCAGCTCTAGTTGTGGTGTTATTTCTACCTGGTCATTATGGGAGTCAACACAAGTACGTCAGAAGAATGGGTTGTGTGTGTGTGTGTTGGGGTTGCGTGTTGGCAATCTGAGAGAAAGAAAGAGAGGAAAGCACACGTACCATCCCATCCACTGCAATGCTGGTGACGACACACCACTGGAAGGTGCCTAGAATGAGCATTGCGAGGGCTACAATGATACCAATCTCTCCTGGTTTATCCTCTGCAGAATTACACACACACACACACACGTAAACATGGAGTACAACGGTGCATGCAATGACCTCAAATATCGCTTCAAAGGCATTTTTATCCCTACTGCTAGCAATTAGCTCTCAATAAAATTAATTTCCCGTGAAACGTTACCAAATCAAGCGTTCAGTGGCTTTTCTGCCCTGTAAGGCTGCGCTACGTGAGAAAGCCCTCAAGATAAACACTCAAACAGTAGCATCTGCTACATACACTTTTCGGCTCCAGCTCTCCTGACCACATAGACAAGGGCCATGGTTTTAGATTTAACGGTTAAGACCCAGGGAAAGTTTGGCCATTTCTTTAAAAGTTCTACAAGAACAACATAAGCCAAGTACAGCACTATAAAAATGGACATTCTGCACTACAATTAAATAGACATAATCATGGAGAAAAAAAAGCATCAACATAAGCAGTAGTTTATTCCCTATAGAGGCTTCAAGACGTTTGTTGCAAGTTAAATGGAGGTCGACAGCCACCAGATGAGTCTCATGCAAAAACCTAATGCTACATTTGGGGTCATAATTTCCCCCGACTGACAAGTTAATCGTTGTAAAACTGTATTTTTATTCTCCAAACTGTTCATTTCAGTGAAAATTCTAAAAAAGTTCATTTTCAAATGGTTAAGTATTACTGACTTAACCACTTAACCACATCTATAATTTCAGCATTGTCATTGTGACCGCACAGGACTGAGGTCAGGTGAAACACATCAACTTTTTGGCTGCTTGATATGAAAGGGAAACTCCTACGAAGTGATTTTTGTGAGTCTTGTGTGCATAGGTTATTGACTTTTATTAAGAATTATGAATATTAAGAAATCAATGTCTTAAAAGCTCTAAATGTGACATCCCAGTGGTCTGAAAATCATACATCAGCCTACATGCTGAAATGAACTTGTAACCACATGGCAGTTAACTTGCGCCTACAAAACAATAACCTATAAAGATGAAGATAAATCTTGTTGGGATCAAGTTGTTATCTTGTGCCCTCAAGTAATTTATCTCATGAACACAAGATAAATACTTGTGTGCACGAGATAACAACTTGGTCCACAGTAACAACTTGTGCAACAAGACAATAATTGGATTCCATAAGATAATAACTCCTTTCCACAAGATAACTGAAGCACACAAGAATTTACATTTAAGAGCTCCTTAATATTCAGCTTGTTAAGTATTTTTTTACTCTCAATAATATCAACTCAGCTGTTCTAGAAAATTCTTTTGTTTTCCATGCAGTCCTACTTGACAGACAACTTATCCAGGACAACTAACATCTACTTTTCGCACAGCCTCCCTGAAACAATATGGGCTTAGGAGCCCTGCTACTATCTTAAAACCACCTCCTGGACTAAGAGAACAGGAAAGCGGGAGTATGGCTCTTACGGTTGGTTCCTACTGCGATCCAAGCGGCGAGGGTGAAGAAGAAGACGTAGATGATGTCAGCGCGGAAGAGGAACCAGCGCAGGGTGGAGAGGTAGAGGAACCAGGTGGACGTGTGGGTGTTGAGGGCTTTGTGGAACAGAGTTTCGAAGTACGCCTGCCTGTCGAAGGCTCGGATGGTCCACAGACCCTTCAGGGAGATGATGAGGTGTGAGAAGATGGGACTCCGAGCTGGGTGGAAACAGATAAATGGAGAGAGAGAGTGAGGGATCTGAGCATCAGATGAAGAAGGAAGAGTAGAGATTTTAGCATCAGTAGCAACAGTATTATAGCAGGTTATAGCAACAGTAGGGGTGGGGGTAGGGGTGTAACGCTACATCAATACATCGATTCAGTGATCAACAAGCTCATGGCATTGATCCAAAATGAAAATGTTGATCACGCATCATGCATATTGTAACATTGTTCGCCTTGCACCACGATGAAATGTGACCTGCATTTGACAGCTAAAATGGGCAGCACCTGGGTAGCAATGCTTGGGGACGGACGGTACCTTTACTGGTTCGGGATTTGAACTGGTGGCCTTCCGATCACAGGGCGAACTCCCTAACCGTTACGCTACCAACTGCCCCAAACTTTTATTAGACACAATAACATGGGCTACTGTGGGCCGTATCCCAGAAATAGAAACGCCAAATGATGTTTTAGTTGCTTTTTGTGGTTTGATTTGATCGTGTTGTATCGATCACTGGCTCCTGAATCTAACTGAATCAAAATCGTAGATTTCGTGATATTGGCAGACATCTTATCCTTGTCCACTGAATCAATGTAACATCATATCGTGATAAAACATGTAGTTTACACCCAACACGCAACACAACACATCTGGGCCCTTAATCTTTCTTCATATGGGTATCTCGCGTCCTCAACGATTAAAGTGTCGGCTTATTTTACTCAACCCATCCCACCTGGCCTCACTGAGGAGGAAATCAGGGATGGATGGGAAGGAAGGAAGAAATAAAAGAATCTGTCCTTTTACTTTCATACCTCCACTCGTGAACAACCCAGCAGCATCGTTTATTCGGGGATTCCCTCGTCATCAGCTTCATGAGATTCGTCCCCCATGCTTCAATGTCCCTAACCCCTCTTTAACAAACGACACCCCCCCGCCCCTTCCTGCTCCAGAAACCACTGGGGTTTGAGGTTAATATCTGGTGTTATATCCCCATGCAAAACTGCTGCCTCAGTGAGCGAATGATGTCAGCACTGTTGGGAGGAAATCCCTCATCGCCTTCTCTTTCCAAAACCACAGCAGTTGTGTTTTTACAGCGCGTTAAAGTCCTTGCTGCTCGCCACCTGACCCCGTACAGACTAACAGAAGGACAAGACGTGGGCCTTTCGGGATGACGGTAGTCTGCTTCCCCTTCGAATAACAGAGTAATAAGTGATCCAGGCCGAGAGAGATCGGGTCACACTGGGTCAACTTCGGGGTCACCCGCGGGATTGCCGCTCTCGCTCAGGCTCATGAGGAACCGCAGACAAATAGAGAGACTGATTTCTGACCATCCGCCCATACCGTTTCCTCTGAGATGTCCCGTCTCCTATGGCTTGACTCATTCATCCTCTTGTCCTCTCCTGTTTTCTGCCATGGCGTTGACCTTCTGTCAAACGGGCTGACTCTGGCCTGGAGGCAAGCCACACGCCAGTCCGGTCGCAGGCACGTTTTATCGTTTTTGCAAACTCCAACTCTACACTCATGCCTTCTTTCTGACCTCTACTGGCATGCAGCGCTCATTTTTAAGATTCTTCCTGAGCCTCGCTTTGTTTCTACCCACTATGTGTCCGGTCCTTCGTGCCAATTCATAGGTTGGCAACGGCTTTGACACGCAAGCAAGCACATAGGTCTGGGATTTCATCAAACGCTGCTAACTGGCCAAAACTTCTGCCTGCAAGTGTTGTCCATTCAAAGATGATTTACAGCATGTAGTAGACGCTCTTATCCAGACCGACTTCCATTTCCCAATTACGCTGTTGGATTCTCAGGTTTGAGAATGATGAAGAGCCAGTGATGAGGCGGCGAGTTGTCTTTTTATAAGTTTTATTACAGAAAAGAGTAACGATGTTCTTACAAGATGTTCATTCAACCAGTCTCCCTGGAGGAGCTCAGGTTCGAGGGTCTTTCACAGGTGCACCATGATGTTTTTAAGGCTCTCTTGGGATTTGAACCTCCTTTGGGTTCTAACACAGGATTTTAGCCACTTAGATCCCCTTAATATTGTATACCCAGAACAAACCTGCTGGTTGATGGTCCTTAGATCCCCACCTTAGGTTGTCCCACCATGGAGCATTGATGGAGTTTATATTCAATGTTTAACATTGTGCAGGCCCTGTGTTATTAATATGAAGGGTTTAAAAGACAGTTTGCCAATCTGGTTTGCCAAATTAATCTCTGAAAACTGAAACCCTGTGCTGGTCAGCACGGGTCGTTGGTAGTTAGAGAGTTGCCCCTGTGATTGGAGGGTCTCCAGTTCAAGTCCTGGACTGGTAAAGGTACCACTGAGGCACTCATGTGCAAGGTACCTTCCCCAAGCACTGCTTCCTGGGTGCTGCGCCCTGCTCCTTAATGGATGGGTCAAATGCAGAGGACACATTTTGTTGTGGTGCACTGTGTGCTATGCTGTGGTGTGTTCACAAAGACAAATAATCGTAATTTAATAAAACCCCTGGAGAGCCTCAAATCCACCACTGAGCCCCTGAACAAGGCCCTTAGCCTCAAAAGTTGCAGCAGAGAGACTTGGGAAGGTTACAGGATTAGGGAACTTGCTCTGAATAACCACTGATCATCCCAGTGTTACTGTTCATGTTATTAAGATGCAAACTCTTGAGTTTGAGAGGCTAAAAAAGTATTCTGTCACTCACCTTCTGTCTCCATCTGCTTCAGCTGCTGACCTGTCCGGAGGAAGTACTTCCTCATCACAATGAAAACGATGGCTAAGGGTGTGGCTGCCAGGAATATGTACGGCCGCATGATGGACACCACCAGGATACATCCCACCACCACCAGCGTCAACTGTTGCAAAGAAAAGGTGAATTGAAAGGGTTCTCTTGGGGTTGAGAGTGTTGGGCGCAACGTTCAACTTCTGATTGCTGGGATATATGTCATTCAAGAGATGATTCAGGATGTTTCACTGGCACTGTAAGTTAATATTTAATTTTATTTTATACTGAGTCAGTAGGGGTGTGCAAAAAAATCGAATCAAATCACGATTCTTTCTGTTGATTCAAAATCGATTCATGCTTTGCAAAAAATCAATAAATATTTTTCAACTAATGTAGTGCCACTAGTTTTCTCCGACATGAGTTCGGCTCAGCAATCCTATAGATGGCGCAATGTGGAAATCTACCCAGATAGACCTCCTTCACGTAAACATGAAGACAACGCAGTCAGTGTGCATACATATGCATTACATTTAGTAAACTACATTTGATTCTGTGTGATTTTTTTTTTTTAGTTGATCTGCCACAGTCAAATGGGAAAAGTAACTCAAAACAGCAATCTGGAAACAAATTCATCAATGTATTGAATCGTGAATCATTTATGAATCGTGAATCAATTTTAAATCAAATCCTCCCCTATGAGTCAGCTATTAAAAAAATCCCAGCTACTCAAAATGAAAAAAATCTAGTTTTTAATCCCTGCTTAAAATACCATGTCCATGCTGGTACTGCCCCCAGGACATCCTGGCACACATCCAGCTGGAAAAACCTTGCTTAAAAATAGTCTGCACAGACAAAATTAAATTATAACTGTAGCTACAAACCTGGACAAGGTCAAACATCAGGAGGGGCAACATGTCGTCTATGGTGGCCATGTCCTTAGTGAATCGGTTCATGATGCGACCTTTAAAGGCAGGAAGAGGACGAAAATAGAATTCAATTACTGGAGTTACACCAGAAATAGACAACTGCTATGCCAACATTTCATACTGGCGTTTCTGACCTGTCTTCATGGTGTTGAGCACCGACATGGGGGCCTTCAGCACGGAGCTCAGCATTTTCTCATGCAGTCTCTTGGAGATGGTGATCATGGTGTGGACCAGAGGAAGCCCCCGGAAAAAGCCCAGGGCCAGGATGCTCTCAGAGGTGGCCACGTAGATATAGACGATATAGAAGCTGTTGGTGGGCCGCGTCGCCACGGAGAACTGCGCCGCTGGGGGTGAGGTGTTGGTCCGTATGCTGGAGTTCAGCTCCATGAAGGTGTGCTCCTGACTCCAGACTTTACTGGGACAAGAAGGAGAGAGCATGCAACTTCATCAGCTTTGAAACACTGGAACAAACATGTCAATGATTTAACATTTTTCACTGGCATTCCAGTGGCCTTGCTGCCATTCTTCTCGATGTGAGGAAGGTGGGAGGCGTGAAATGTTTGTACTCACTCAGTTATCAAAAAGATCCCAGCCACGGAACCAGCTACCTACAAGCAGAAAAGAACATGAAGAGGTGAAACTCTGCATAGCTGTGTGTTTGTGTTTTGTATGTATGTGCAACATTAGTTCCATGTTCGTTAAACAGATGACTCCTCTTCCAGCGTGATGCCACTATTCCCGCTAACTTTGCTGATAGCAGGAAACCTCTCTGTCTGTGGTTACTTTTTACACAAATACTTGCAACAAATGGTGTTCTACAGTAGATGTCTGCAGGAACCCCCCCGCATCTCTGCATCCGATGTCCAACAGATCTGCAAGTGGTCAGCAACACCAGACAGCAGACTGAACAAAGGTTCTGGGTTACATGCCTCCTCTTACTATGAGGTTAAGTTGTTATCAGCTAGCTACGTTACCTCAGCCAACGTTACCTGATCTCTGTGGGTTGATAGAATAACATATCTCTGGAAAGTTGTTGGGTCTTTTTTCTCATTCACGTCAGTTATGTAGTTTGTCTCAATCAACAAGCACAACTTAACTAATCCTAGCTGGCAGACAGGATTTTTCACTGTAAAGTATGTTTGAGCTGGCTAAGTGTAGCGATAAAGCAGGTTTACCTCATCAAGTTAGCCCGCTAATGCTAATTAATCATAACGCCGAGAGGCTGGTGGTGTTGAGCTTTCTTTTCATTGGGTTTGTTCTTACTTTTGATGAACGTGTGGTCACTCGTTTTTCACCAGAATCAAACAAAGACAGGATTACTATATTTCAGCATTCTCAACATGATTATGATTTTTTTTTAAAACACAGATACTAATACTATTATTAACTTAAAAATTTTATAAACTTTTTATAATGTATTTTTTTGTTTGATTTTATTACCTCAGTCCGACCGGAGCAACCCCTGTCATTCACCAGTGAGAAAAACTCCTGTTTTTCGGTTTGAATGTTGGACGTTTCATATATGGCCAATTAAAAGAATTACTGCCTCACTGACAAAAAATTCTAACCTCTAAGGGGGCGGGGAGTGGGGTGATATTAGACATTTTGCTGATTATTGGTATCAGTGTTTCATTTTGACCATCGCCTACAGTACATTAAGTAATTACAAGGTGCACTACTGTGGCTCCACTGCACTCTCTTCTCTCTGTGCCATTGCTGCAACAGTCTCTGACTGACTATATGTCACACGAGTAGTAGCTAATCAACACTGAAGTCTTGTTGTCACTCACACCACACTCACACAAATACAAAGCGTGAAGCTCCGAGAAGGAGAGGATGAGAGTTTCAGCTGAGCTTGGTGTTTGTAAAATTCATATCTTTGCATATCGGTTCCAAATATTGATTATTGGCCCCGTTTACTAGCAATAATAGGTACTGATGACGGCCCTGAAAACCAGTATCGGTCAACCTCTAATGGTGAATATGGACACCTTTTTGTTAGGAAGTCCAAAAGGATAAACATTCACTGTTAAAACGAATTCCTCCCAATTAAAAAATTCTTATTTAACTGAGTATAATGTCACTTTTGGGTTGTCCATTTGAATGACAAAATCGAAATGAACAGTCAAAGTAAGCAACTAAAACTGAGAAAATTAGTTAAACAAACATCCTTATATGTAATAGCTGATATTCTGCATTACTTTGCATTTTTCAACTCCAAACACTACGTTTTTAAACTTAAATGAAACTTGTGTTACACTTCCCACAATTCCTTGTGACATGCAAATAAAGGGCACCTCATTGGGTGGAATCCCTTTCTGCTACCACCTACTTTTGCTTCACAGAATGCAGATTTGCCCATTCCAAAATAATATTTGCATGCATGATGAAACTGCAACTATTATTGCAGTGGGTGAGTTATCATTTAGTTACATTTTAAAAGAGTTAATTTAGTTATTTGTTTCCTCCATGAAATTAAGATACTGGAAAAACAATGCAGTTTCTCCTGTAGTCCTGTAGCTAGAATCTGCTGAGTGAAGAATGACTAACAGAGTAAACGGTGGTGGCTGACAGACTCATGATAATGTGTTACATGCAGAAGGTAACTTTACATTACTAACGCCATCACAAGTCCATATTTTTCATCAGGTAATAAAATGTAGATGTAGCGGGAGTGTGCCTTACCTCAATAGCAAAGATAATGAAGATGAAGATCAGGACATAAATGAGACTTTTGTTGTATGAAATATAGCGGACATAGGTGTTCCACTTGGTGGTTTCAAAGACGTCTTCAATTTGTTCGTCCGCAAAACAGGCCTAGAAGAAAATATGAAATGCTTAGAGTTTGACTGTCCACAAGTGAGTGAAAATATGAAGGTGTCACATTTCTTAAAACTGCCATTTTTACAGAGGAGCATGACGCACAATGGCCCAAAAAGGCCAAAGACTTCAGGCTATGGTAAACCTACAGCTAAAATGTTTAAAAAAGTGAATTTCACATTTCAACAATGTAATTTTTTTTGGAGGAGATGAAAAATTCAGTTGTCAGTTGTTGGAGTCTAATTTTCTGTTAGAGATATAGCCCTTTTTCTGGAAAGAGACTGGTATTGACGACTACTCAGTGCTGGCTAAAAAGTAGGGGTGGGAGTCGAAAACTGGTCCAATTGATCAATTCTACAGGAATTATACATCTCCGACGTCAATTCTTCTTAACGATTCTCTCATTTCCCAGCGCGACGGTTGCCAGTTTTCGCTAAGTTTTGCGTCGCGGTAGATTACTTGTCAAACATTACACGGTACTTCAACCACGAGGAATCATGACGCATAAATGATATTTTTCGCGATGTTCATGCGTGCTGTTTTGATAGCACGCGCGACTCTCACGGGGAAGTCCAACATTCACTAAAACGTTCCAGTTTCAAACGTTCCAATCTTCCCATTTATTACAGAGAAAACTTATATTTTAGCTGATAAACCTGTTCCACTCACAGTACAGTCATTTACTTGATATTTATTTATTCCCGGCGTTTGTCCACAGCGCTATTGTGCCACAGCTCTCATATGGAACGCCCTCATGGCAAAAATGGACTTCTTTGCTAGAAATGAGTCAAAAATGAGTTACAGGCCAAAATGAGTCCAAATGTTCAAAAACTGCCAAAACTTCAGTATTTCTTCATTTTCCATTAATCAGAAAATGTTTTTTTCCATTCTGTTATGTTAGAGAGTAAAAAATACATATAGGAAAATGCATTGTTTATCAAATACTTTTATTCTATATTCTGATGGATTCCAATTGGTTAAAGAAGGGTTTCCACCTGCACTAACTTTAGTAAGCCACAGAATGTCTCTGCATAATAAAAAACTCAGAATATGAATGTGTTCATGTCTTGTGCAGCCATTAAAATAAAATGGATGCTTCTGGTGCGGAAGACTGTGTAGAACTACTTTTTCGCACTCCAAAAACTACTCAGGAATCGATAAGAGAATTGATAAGGAATTGAATTGACGGGCAGAATTGACAATGGCATTGATATTGATCAAATCTTATCGACTCCCAACTCTACTAAAAAGTACTCGGAAAGTGTTTACTTGTAATTGAGTATTATTTCTGCAGTGTAACAGTGCTTGTCCATAAGTACTTCTTCATTCAATACTTGTTCTACCACTGTCTGCAATAACTCCCAGTTTGGGAACACCCCCATAAACGTAGGCGCCTTTACCTCAACGTTCTCCTCCTCCATGTCTCCAGTGATGTCATAGATGCTGTCCTTGGACAGTCTTCTGGCGTAGATGTCCAGCTCTGAGGCCAGCTCGCTCTGGGGAACGATGGACAGGCGTCGTCGGAAGGACGACTGGAGGTGGTCGCGTCGCCCCTGGCCTTGAGCGTTGGTCATGAAAGCCAGCACCGACTGCCTCCTCTGGCCTGCCATGTGCACGCCGTGGTTGTGGTAGATGTCGTTGGCCATGAAAGACTCGTCCACCACCTCGTTCTCCGGCACCAGCGAGATCTTCCGGCCGGGCATCGGCCTCTTGACCTCGTCCTCCAGCCCCGGGATGAAGGAGGACTTGCGGTCGGCCACCATGGGGTTGACGATGAGGGACGGCCTCCTGTCGTCCTTGTAGACGGGTGGCGCCACCTGCCGGTAGGAGGGTCGCTCGGGCCGGATGGCCGAGCTCTCGTCCACGGAGACCCGACGCAGCGTTTCGGTGAGGATGGAGCAGCGGCGCTCGGCGTTGAAGCTGTCGTAGGCCTCTAGGCCCAGCAGCAGCGAGCTAAAGTCGGGCCGCCGCGACTGCAGCTCCGAGAAGGTGCCGTAGAAGAAGGACTCGCCGTTGTGCAGCAGCAGGATCTTGTCGGCTCGCTTCAGGTGCTCGATCTTGTTGGTCACCAAGATGCGCGTCTTGGAGGACATTAGTCTGCAGAGGCACCTGGAGGGAAGCAGACAATCTAGAATGAGATGACACACTCCAGTTCAACAATTCCTGCCATATGCCGATTTGCTCAAATGAAATCATTTGGATTTTCCAAAATTGTGGAATAATGAGAGCTTTGATTTTTTTCACCTCGCACTGCCTGTTCAAACCATGGTGTCTCATAACTTTTGTGCTTGTCATTATTCCTCTAATTGACACATTAAATTAGATATTTCAAAAATCTACATATTAGTTCCACAGTCTCTTTGGGGCATCTTGGGGTTAAGGTTCTTTCTCAGGGGTCTGGTGAATGCGATGTGTAAAATCTGTATTTAATAATACACATATTGCACAATATAAAATTATTTTTAAAGGTACAGCTGGTCTGTCTTGGGATTAGATTGTGCTTTAATTAATCTTTAATGGAATATTTTTATATAAAACCAGGAAAATATGTAATAGTCTAAATCCCATTATTTAGTATTTAATGAGATACTATTTTTAATATTATGGGTAATCATCTTGAAATATTATTATCCATTTATTGTCTAAGTGTGTCATAATTTACTGGGTATAATTTATCCCTAAGGAATAACAGCAAAGTTTTAGGCAGGTGTGAAAAAATAAACAAAGAATGCTTATAAATAATGATTGTTTATTTTTATCAATTTACAAAATGCAAAGTGAGCGAACAAAAGAAAAATGTAAATCAAATCAATATTTGGTGTTACTACCTTTTGCCTTCAAACCAGCATCAATTCTTATAGGTACACTTGCACAAAGTCAGGGATTTTGTAGGATTATAGTCATTATATTATTTGTAGGATTATAGTCATTATATTATTTTGTAGGATTATAGGATTATAGATCTGTGGTTAGTTCTCCAAGATGTTTGGAACAACCTACCAGCTGAGTTCCTTCAAAAACTGTGTGCAGGTGTACCTAGAAGAATTGATGCTGTTTTGAAGGCAAAGGGTGGTCACACCAAATATTGATTTGATTTAGATTTCTCTTTTGTTCATTCACTGCATTTTGTTGACTGATGAAAATAAATGATTAACACTTCCATTTTTGAAAGTATTCTTTGTTGACAGCATTTTTTCACACCTGCCTAAAGCTTTTGCACAGTACTGTAACTTAAAAGGTTTTTTTTTTACTTATAAAAAATCAGTGGTTCCCGTTTAACATTTGTCATTTGCATTTGTGACCAATTATAATACGGGGCAGTTGGTAGTGTAACGGTCAAGAGGTTTGGCCTCGTGGCTGGTTCAAATCCTGGATCAGGAAAGTTACGAGTGAGGTACTCATCTGCAAGACATTGTCCCCAAGCACTGCCCAAAAAGCTGCCCACTGCTTCTTCACGGAGGGGTCAAATGCAGAAGTTATATTTCATTGTGGAGCACTTTGTGCTGTGGTGTGTTCACAATGACAAATAATCACTTACTCACTTAAATAATAAAGGGACAGTTTGTCTTACTTGACTTTAGACCTTGATTCAGTTCTTTAATTGCAATATTTGGTAATTCAATGTCTATATAAAAGCCTTCTCAAAACAGAATTCTATTCTATTCTTCACAAGTATTAAGAGTCAATAAAATATGACACATGATACACATGTTCGTCAGACAGGTTGTTATATAATTCTGTTCCCAAGGCTACAATTAAAAGCCCTCGTCGGATCCGGATTTATAACTGGAAACACTTCATACTGGAAGTCAGACCTTTTTCAGATTTATAGCTTTGTGGTAAATGCCAGCATACATACTTGTCAAATATCTCTTTCTCCGTCGCAATGTCCAGATGAGTGAAGGGGGCGTCCAGCAGGTAGACGTCAGCATCTCTGTATAAAGCTCTGTGGGAATGGAGCAAAAAAAATGGCCCTCTTTTTAATTCAGAACTAATAACTTCTGGATTAGAAAGGGGAACCAGTGATGTGAACTAGACACATCGTTCCAGGAAGGCTTGACACTAAAACATAAAAGTGTCAGTGTATCTGCTCCATGTGGATGAATAAAGGCAATAAACTAGTGGCACTTAACTCGGGCTCTGTTTGTCGGCTCTAAGCCGGTTTACAGCCTGGCGCATTCATAACAATAGAGATAAGGAGTAGCCCTGGCTGTCTAAAGGACACGCCGTTTGTTTTCTTCCTTGTGACTCTGAAGTAATTGTGGGAAGGAAAGCCCTCGAATATTTAACATCCATCACAATAAAAGTGAGACCGATTACGCTGGGCAAACACACTAAACGGGACGTGCTTGCAGGGAATCAAAGCCAGCTATTTCTGCTCAGGAGGAAGAGGGAAATAAGGCGGTGATGGAGCTAAATACTGAGTTACGGAGACTCGTGTGTGTGCGCGTGTGTTTGTTCCTCTGTCTCTGTGTTTGTACGTAAAAGTGTGAAAAAGTGTGTTTGTCGGAAGCTTTTTACATATCTGTAAGTCAGGCAAAGCTGAGATTTGGCTGAGTTTTACGTGGCTTTGGGAGGACATTTTTGTATGTGTCCTTATAAGACAAAAAGTTGAATATTTTATTTTTAAAAACAAAACCAAACTACGGGCGGCGTTATGGCGCAGTGGTTAGCGCTGCCGCCTCACAGCAAGAAGGTCCTAGGTTTGAGACCCGGGTCGGTCGTAGAGCCTTTCTGTGTGGAGTCTGCATGCTCTCCCCGTGTTTGCGTGGGTTTCCTCCGGGTGCTCCGGTTTCCTCCCACAGTCCAAAAGCATGTGATATAGGTCAATTGGCCACTCTAAAAAAAATTGGCCCCGTAAGGTGTAAGTGAGAGTGTGATTGTGTGTGCCCTGTGGTGTGTTGGTGCCTGCCCAGGGTTGGTCCCCGCCTTGCGCCCATAAGCTCCCGGGATAGGCTCCGGTCAACCCGCGACCCCAGTTGGGATTAAGCGGTTCAGAGAATGAATGAATGAAAACCAAACTGCTTTAGTTACAGAGGTTAAGGTTGGAGTTAGGATTACCTGTACACTACAGACCCTGATGGGTTCAACTCACCGCTTAGGAAACCCATTACCTTAAATTGCTTAAAACCAATTAAAGCATAACAATGTATTTGAAATTAGGGTAAAGTTATATAGTGTAAAAAGTCAAAAAAATCTATTCAAGAAAGTCATGCATACTTAGTTAAAATAAGATGGGAACATAAAGTTGACACTTAATTCATTCAGTCAGTTAAACTAAAAAGAAATAAGTGTTTTGCACTCGTGTACAATTTTCTTCTTATTTTAAGAGTGATTTCAGTCACTTGAAATGATATAAAAGCACACTCAAATCTACTGAGTTATTACTTCAAGTTAAGTTGAGTTGAGCTAATTCATGAGTGTATTGTATTACGTCAACTTTCTCTTTAAAAAGGTATTTAATACTGTACTGTATGCGAGTTATATATCATATACTACATTTATATATGAAAAGGGTTGATCGATTATCGGGGGTCAATATTAGGCATTTTGCCGATTATCAGTATCAGTGTTTAACTTTGACCATCACTGATATTAAGTAATTACAAGGTGTGCCGCTGCCGTCTCTTCTCTCTGTAGCGTTTGCTCTCGACTCACTGCTTCATTTAATGTTCCACTCGGGACAGTCTCTGATTGGCTGTGTGTCACGTGTAGAAGCCAATCAACGCTGAAGCCTTGTTGTCACTCACACCACACTCACACACGAGCGCAGCGTGAAGCTCCGAGAAGGAGCAAATTAAAAATTTTGACAGAGATTTTCTCTTTTTTGCAAATGGGTTATCGGCCTCGTTAACTAGCAATAATTGGTATCGATCTCGGCCCTGAAAAACCAGTATAGGTTGACCGCTACTATATATATCTACTATATGCTTGTTTTGAATTGGCATAATCTGAATAAAATAACAGTGATGTTTATAGAAGTTTTATAGAAGTGTGTGTGTGTGTGGCCATGTATTTATCGCATTGTGGGGACCTTTTGTCCCCTAAAATCACTTTTATCTGTTTTTTGGGGCTTTGTGGGGACATTTGAGGGGTCCCCATGAGAAAAATGACTTTATAGAAAATGTGCTTGTTTTATTTGAGAAACTAAAAGAGGTAAAAGATGTATTTTTGGTTACTGAGGTTAAGGTTAGGGTTAGGATTAGGTGTAGGTGTAAAACTATGTACTTTCGTCATTATGGGAGTCTATGGAAGGACCTCACAAAGATAGTAATACATAGACTGTGTGTGTGTGTGTGTGTGTGTGTGTGTATACCTGGCCAGAGCCACCCGGGCCTTCTGCCCTCCACTCAGGTTTAACCCGCCCTCTGCTAAAGGCGTCCTGTCATTCTCGGGCAGAGCAGCCAAGTCCTTAAGCCAAGATCACAGGGGGAAAATCATGTTAGAAAGTGTAGGAAGTCACACAAACATGCTTTAGGTATAACTAAACTAACTACTTGCGTCTTTAATAACTAATATCTCAACTGCGACAGAACTGTCAGTTATATGTAAAGTAATAATAGTGGAGACCTCCAGCAACCTGTTGTATCCTCTAAAATAATCACACTTAATTCCACTCCACAATGTCAGAATCAGGTGTGTCTGAGTAGGGAAAAACACAAACTAACTCTCTAGAGGCCTTCCTGGATCTGACCAGGTCATGTATTAAAGGAACAAGAGCAAAGGAAAGAGGGAAACCTTGGTAACAAAAAGTTACACGCACAAGCATGCTATAATGTGGTGTAAAAAACTAGACACAAGCATCATACATGGCAAGAGAATACAGATACAACAAGGACTACTGCTATCAGTCACACACACAGGTAAACACACACATTACAGGCATGAACACGCAGGCATTTACTATGACATGGCTATACCATCAAATTATCGGTTCACAAATACCTTTCAGGACAGTGTGCACATGTAACGCAAAATATGCAGCTATTTCTAGAAATGCAAACATATTACTGCAAAATATCACATGCACATGATACACGGAGAAGGACTTTATAACAACATTTTAATGGTATCCTGAAAGGACTCACCATACCTTGTCAGTGACACTTTTTGTCCAGTTTGGAAGCATTGAGAGAGGGGAAAAATCATTACGTCAGTGGCTGCAAAAAGGAGACAATGACTGGGCACCATGCCAGACCAACAACCCAGCGGGCAGCGCTCGTGATTTTGCTGTCAAATACGTGGAACCGTCTCGTGTTTACAGCCCAGACGTGACATGGGGGAGAGGACCGAAAATGCAGCGGGCGGCGTCAAAGGGGTCGCGGGCACGGGGCCGCTAAAGTCACCTGTTTACAGACGCTGTAAGCATATTTATGAGGGGCTTGGAGACCGTGACGTGGTGGCAGGACACAGTCGGGCTCAAACAACAACAAATTCATGAGATTGTCTCGTTATACAAGACCTAAAGAAGGGTACCGTTGAAAAGAAAGTGATAAGAAACTTTCACTTGCTATGAGAGAACTGCTGAGTCCCTTACTGCCCAAAACATCATTTGAAGCCACCTCTTCAAGAAGCAGCTAAACGACTAACTGCCCTTATCTTGAAACTGTGTATTTTAGGTCCTGTGCCCACAGCTTTCCTTTTTGTATTCTTGATTTTGTAGATGACTTTTGGGGCAGTTGATAGCGTAACGGTAGGACATTCGCCCCGTGATCAGAAGGTCGCTGGTTTGAATCCAAGTAAAGGTAAAGATACCACAGAGGTGCTCATGAGCAAGGTACCGTCCCCAAGTACTGCTCCCTGGTGTTATTTGATATATTGTTTAGTGGGATGGTGGTCTAGTGGTTAGGACACTTGTCTCTGGACCAAGAGGTTGTGGGTTCAAATCCAACTTCCAGCACTACTAGCAGTGCTGGAGGTTGGACTACTTTCCTACTTTCTACTACTTTCCTTTCCCTCTGCACTGACAGAGGAGCTTACCCACAGAGGAGGTCTGCAGCCAGACCCTTCTCGATATTTCGAGTGTGTTTTCCGTTTGTTTGTTTTTTTCAATTCAAGTGCAAAATTGGAAAATCCAAAAACGCCTTTTTCATTTTAATTTTGGAAATGAATATATTTAAGCATGTTTTCTTTTATTTTCATTCAACAAAGACGAATAAACAAATACACAGATTCATCACCTTGGTCACTTTTTTTAACTGAATGTTGTGTATATGCAGTTTAAAAAACAGGCCCTAAATTCTAGCCTTGCAAATATCTTTAAACCCAAAAAGACTATAATATAATTATTATATAAAGAAGCTTGATAAGGCTTGCAAAGTTGGAGCACTAATAGTCAGCAGTAGCAAGTTGAGGACTGAGTAAAGCCGATCTCAGCTGTCTGTCCTGATCGTGCGGTGATATGAGGGAGTGTGAGGCCAGGACGTGACTATGAGCGGCGGCACTATGGAGCGTTTCTGATCTCCGAGGCTCTTTTCAGGAGAGTTTTGATTAAACCGGGGCTGTGGCGGAGCGCGATTGGCTGCTTTAGGTATGGAGAGATGGCGAATGGAGGCAGAGACATATTGAGAAATATGACACAGCGGCACAGCGCCGCCGCTAACAAAGCTGCTCAGTTCTGCTGCCAGCTGCGCATTCCCGCTGGCGTGAGATTAGCACGATGCAGACAGAGAGTGAAACGGAGAGGTAGAGAGAGAACAACGGAGTGTCAGAGACGGATGGTGATATATAACTGCAGCTTTGCTAAGTGTATATAAGTGTGTGCGAGAGAGAAGCGAACCGAAAGGAGAGAGAGAAACATTGATAGTGATAATATCTTGGAGAACTGACATATATAGACCGCAGAGGTGGACAAAGCACAGAACTTCATTACTTAAGTGAAAGTACAGATACCACAAGTCAAAAGTAGTGAAATTTTTACTTAAGTTAAAGTATTGAAGTACTTGCTTCAGAAAATACATAAGTATTAAAAGTACGTCTTTTGTAATCACATTGTTGCATTATTGCCACAACACTTCCAATAGCTAATGCCTCCAACTAGCTTGTAGAAGCTGTAGAATAAGGAACTGGTAGAATGTTACAGAACAAAACACAACCCAAACTGACAAAGACCAGTCATTTGTTATTTGTTTAATTAATAGTAAGACTACACACTCAGCACAAAGCACAAAACAGCATGGTAGTGTTCTGACACAACTCTGGTAGTGTGTGCACACGTATATGTGTATGTTAACTAGGACGACAGTGCAATAGCTGTAAATGCAGCCTGCTCAGAAAATAAAGGTAACATTCCGTCCTGCTGAAAACCAGGTCTGCACCTCTAGCTTCATCACTTTCCAACGGCAACAATGTTTTAAGCCACACAAAAAAACTGTCTGAACTTGGTTTTATAGTTACAGTCTACAGGTGTGACAGAACCCTACTGACTACTGATAGACTGTCACCTGCCAAAACACTTGGAATAACATCCACTTTATCCACTGATTGGAAAGTAGCGAGAACCTTGATAGAAATGTAGTGAAGTGAGTCATAAGTTTCCAAAAAAATACTACTCAAGTGAAGAACAAAAACTCTACTTAAGTACAGGACTCATGTAAATGTACTTTGTTACTGTCCACCTCTGACAGACTGACACAATAGCAGTGTATGCACATGAGAGAGAAACAGACAGAAAGTATATATGTAACTTTCTGTTTGGGAGAGAGAAAAAGTGAAGGAGAGATTTACAAAACAACAGATTTTTCAGACAAGTCTCACTGTGTGTATGTCTTTGTGCAGAAACAGACAGAAAGTTATACTGTACATAAAATAACAGAGGTACAGACATATTTTCTATGTGTGAGAGAGAATGACGCTTACAGAAAGTGTGTGTGTCAGAAAGGGACATGGAAAGAACAGACAGACTCATGATGTATATGTGTGACAGTGACAGACACATTACCGAGATGATAGACTGACGGACATACAAACTGATGCAGATGAGTCTAAGACTGAGACCGAGAGGAAGCAGAGAGAGAGAGAAACAGGTTTTAAAACGGCTGAGGTGAGAAGCCGAATTCTCCACTACCTCGTCTAGCTGGCAGGCCTTGACCACGCTGCTGTAGCGGTACTCGTCGTAGCTCAAGCCAAACAGGATGTTGTCCCGAATGGTGCCAGGCATGATCCAGGCGGCCTGCGAGGAGAAGGAGACGCGACCGCTGTGGCGGATCTCCCCCGACGAGGGCACCAGCTCCCCCAGGATGGTCATCAGCAGTGAGCTCTGCAAACACAAACAGCCACACTTCACACAGTGCAAAAACAACGACCTCACCTCCACACACACAGCGACTGGGCCTTAACCTGAACTTCCACCTCCTATTTATACATCTAAGAGTGTTGCCGGTGCTTTGAAACGTTGGGAAGTTCTAGGGAAAGGCCATCGGATATGGCGGGCTTCATTTCCACCCCACCTAAATTGTTTCACAGGGTCACGTTAGACTACTTTCAAAAACACTTTTATTTAATACCCTACCCAATCTGTCAGGGTAATCTTTCTATTCCTTACAGAAATATCTGTACTTTTTACTCCTTACTTTTACAAAACACACGCTTGTTACTTTAGGGTGATGCGCTTCAATGGATGCTAGTTATTCATTTGTGTAGGTCTTATCAACATGAAAAACTATTTTATTGTATTCCTAAATGCATGCTGCAAATACACATTGTTTTATTAGTGCATATTAAGTAAAAAAAGCCACATAAAAGACACAACAAAAATGTGATGTTCCCGACAGGGAACTAGTGGGAAGATCAATGTGGATGAAAGTGAGCGACAGCATTTGCCACACAGTAAAACCAGAACTGCAAGACATTGCCCACCCAGGGGCGGGTTTATGAGAAATGTTTAAAGCTGTGGGCTCTAAGAATGCACTTGGTGGGTGCACGGTGAATACCTGTCCCAACCAGCGTACAAATTAGGACTGTAACAACTAATCGATTAAACCGATTACGAGAACCAGTGCCGTGTCTTGCCGTCACAAAAACTGAAGTAGAAACACATGAATGACATTTTTCACGATGTAAACACCTGCATTGTTTGTTAGCGCCCACGACTCTCTCAGGGAAGTCATTCACTAAAGCGTTGCAGTTCAGTCAAATCTTCCCGTTTATTACAGACAAAGCTCATTTTTAGCTGATAAATAACAAAATAACCAGTGTTCTACTCACAATACAACCGTTTACTTGATATTTTCAGTGATTACTCCAACGCAAAAGAGAAAAAATGTAGTTCTCTCCCAGAAATGAGTCAAAAATGAGTTATAGGCCAAAATGAGTCCAAATTGCCTAAAAATGGCCAAAACTTTAAGATTTCTTCGTTTTCAATTAATCAGAATTTTTTTCCCATTTTATAATTTTAGAGTAAAAATAAATATAGAAAAACAGAAACAAAGTTTGGTTTATTAAAAAATACTGAAAATTAAGGATTTATTTCCCTTTTTATCCAATTAATAATCAATTAATCAAATAATAGTAATTGGCAGATTAATCAATTAACAAAATAATCATTAGTTGCAGCCATAGTACAAATGTTGCTTGGATCAGATTAGGTTACAAAGAGATAATTTGTCCTTTTTATATTTCAGGTACGGTTTAGATCCTGAACTTTTTTACTTTTACTTGAGCAAACAACTGAAGGAGTATTTTCTACTTGAGTGTAGTATGTGTATCTCTGCTCTAAAATGATCTACATTTCCCCAACTTGGGGTTATGGGTTTTGTTCAGGAATCCAGTGGTGGTAGTTCTTGCAAGAGGACAGAGCTGGATTCGAACCTGCAACCTTTTGGCTATACTAAGTTTTCTATATTGTGCGTTTGACTGGACCACAGATAAAACAGACTTGCTATTTCATGGCACTTTGGGAGGTTTAAAAAACAATTTATGCATATAATGCATTATTATTATTATTATTATTATTATTATTATTATTATTATTATTATTATTATTATTATTATTATAGAATAAGCCAACCTGTCAAAGATTGATTTCTACAATTAATGTTCATATGTTTTACAGGTATTTTTTGTGGTGCTCTACCTTTCCAGACCCTGTGGAACCAGCCACAGCCAACATTTCCCCCTTCTCCAGGTGTAAGCTGATGTTCTTGAGGACCGGCGTCACATAGAGGTTGGTAAAGAAGTAGCCGTCGCCGTTCGGAAAACCGTTGGCTTTGTTCTCCTGTTTAATCTTCTCAAAAAGTTCTCCAATCCCCTACCACGAGAGAGAGAGAAATTCAGATGGTAGAACATTATCATTTTAAACATCATCCACTACCCTTCTAGAAAGTCTGAGACAGGAATAAAAAAACCCATCAAGATAAATTGAGTCATTTTTCATCATCCTTTTTCAGCAACATGCCTTGATTCAAAATTCAATTCAAGAGATGTTATAGCGCACTCAGCCATGTACGAAATACACAGAGAGCTGAAACAGCATTCACCCGAGCAGAAATGGGGTGACACTGACATCAAAAAAGAACACACAGTAAAAAAATATACAAGACACTAGGGTTGCCACATGGAATTAAAAATTAAGCAATCAACTAAAGCTGTGAATGTCAGAATCTCAACCTAAAATCAAGAATCCCTCAGACTCAAATGTAGTTATAATTCTTGTGCTCATTGCCATTACAATCAACCCTTAACCTTTATTAATATTGCAGTTGAAAGTGGTTGATTATTTGTCATTGTGAACACACCACAGTACACAGTGCACCACAACAAAATGCGACCACTCCTCTCTGTGAAGGAGCGGTGGGCAGCTAACATGGGCAGCGTCCGGGAGCAGTGCTTGGTACCTCAGGTACCTTTACCAGTCCTGGGATTCAAACTGGCGAACTTACGCTCATGGTGTGAACACCCTAATCGTTACACTACAAACTAGCCCCTGGTTGGTTGGGTAATGACAATTCTCCAAGATCTAGACACTATGGTTTCATTCACTTTTATCGTTTGGCTCGCAAAACGTAAGCGTATAATCATTGAAAGCATACAAACAAATAAACGTTGTCATTGTCTTGTGCTGTGACTGGAGCAGGGAGCCAAGACAAGACAGTCCTGGAATAGAGAGTTTAATCATTGACCTTAGTCAGCTTTTGTTGGTCAGCAGCCCTGTTGTGGTTAGTTACTGCATGCAATTCATATTCAAATTGGGCGAAAAACTGCTGACAAAGAACAGCAATTAGCCATCTCCTTCTCAGCGAAACTCTAAGGGTCAGCAAGGAGTTGACAGAGGGTCAGCGGGAAACTGGAGGTCAGACCTCTGACACAACCTGTTGTTTGTACTAATTTTTTGCAAGTTAGTTCTCTATTATATTAGATCTTGTAAATTGTCGCAGTTTTAGGTGCGAACACGAGACAGTCAAAATAGTTGCATTGAAGTCACATACAAAAAATTACTGCTTTTCAAATGTTCAGATCTAGAGAACTTGAAAATATTTACCTCATCCCAGGACGCTGTGACGTTCTCAAGCCGCACGTCTGTGATGCTGAGGTCATACTCCATAAGTTTGTATTCCTCTTTGCTGAGAAAATCCTAAAAGGCCACATGTGGCAAAACAGAGGAGAAGAGGAGGGACTTAAGCCTCGTTTTGGCTACACTTTGAGACACACGCAGTAACCACATTGCCATCTTGTAGTACAGTACATACAGTTATACAATGACAAAGAATTTGCCGTCCTGGGCAGTTTGGGACAGTTGTACGCCACAGCACAACAGTTCACGCTTCTCCGAGCAAACTGGTTCAAGATAAGAGTAACAGTTGTTGTTCTAATAATTTCTGGAAGTCTGTAACTATACTAATGACACGGTTACTGTTTGGGCTCTGAGATGTTCTTTTTTATGTGAAGGTCACTGTAACACATCGTGTGTTTTCATAACCTCATGAGTATGTGGCCTTCAAGTATTCAGGGAGAAAAATGCGCATTCAAAAACAAAAGTTGCAACTTTTTTGATATTATTAGACATTCTTATGTAAAGTGACTTCCATTCCCTAAGTACAGGGACAGTGTCCCTCGGACAACTTGGAATCTTGCTTAGGGGCCCAAAGAAGAGTTTAAATTCTCTAAGATTGGATCCTCAAATGCCAGTGGACACCATGCATTAAAGGGTTAACACAATAAGTTGACAATGAGAATGAGAGACCTTTTCATCTCTTCAAAACAATCATCAAAAATGGATTTATTATGTGCTTTCGGTAAGCGATCAGATTCATTCATTCACTGGTTATCTGAACCACTTAATCCCAACTGCGGTCG
>JAVGVS010000365.1:391338-401427 GCA_032718565.1 Distichodus sexfasciatus | reverse complement strand
AATGCATTATTATTATTATTATTATTATTATTATTATTATTATTATTATTATTATTATTATTATTATTATAGAATAAGCCAACCTGTCAAAGATTGATTTCTACAATTAATGTTCATATGTTTTACAGGTATTTTTTGTGGTGCTCTACCTTTCCAGACCCTGTGGAACCAGCCACAGCCAACATTTCCCCCTTCTCCAGGTGTAAGCTGATGTTCTTGAGGACCGGCGTCACATAGAGGTTGGTAAAGAAGTAGCCGTCGCCGTTCGGAAAACCGTTGGCTTTGTTCTCCTGTTTAATCTTCTCAAAAAGTTCTCCAATCCCCTACCACGAGAGAGAGAGAAATTCAGATGGTAGAACATTATCATTTTAAACATCATCCACTACCCTTCTAGAAAGTCTGAGACAGGAATAAAAAAACCCATCAAGATAAATTGAGTCATTTTTCATCATCCTTTTTCAGCAACATGCCTTGATTCAAAATTCAATTCAAGAGATGTTATAGCGCACTCAGCCATGTACGAAATACACAGAGAGCTGAAACAGCATTCACCCGAGCAGAAATGGGGTGACACTGACATCAAAAAAGAACACACAGTAAAAAAATATACAAGACACTAGGGTTGCCACATGGAATTAAAAATTAAGCAATCAACTAAAGCTGTGAATGTCAGAATCTCAACCTAAAATCAAGAATCCCTCAGACTCAAATGTAGTTATAATTCTTGTGCTCATTGCCATTACAATCAACCCTTAACCTTTATTAATATTGCAGTTGAAAGTGGTTGATTATTTGTCATTGTGAACACACCACAGTACACAGTGCACCACAACAAAATGCGACCACTCCTCTCTGTGAAGGAGCGGTGGGCAGCTAACATGGGCAGCGTCCGGGAGCAGTGCTTGGTACCTCAGGTACCTTTACCAGTCCTGGGATTCAAACTGGCGAACTTACGCTCATGGTGTGAACACCCTAATCGTTACACTACAAACTAGCCCCTGGTTGGTTGGGTAATGACAATTCTCCAAGATCTAGACACTATGGTTTCATTCACTTTTATCGTTTGGCTCGCAAAACGTAAGCGTATAATCATTGAAAGCATACAAACAAATAAACGTTGTCATTGTCTTGTGCTGTGACTGGAGCAGGGAGCCAAGACAAGACAGTCCTGGAATAGAGAGTTTAATCATTGACCTTAGTCAGCTTTTGTTGGTCAGCAGCCCTGTTGTGGTTAGTTACTGCATGCAATTCATATTCAAATTGGGCGAAAAACTGCTGACAAAGAACAGCAATTAGCCATCTCCTTCTCAGCGAAACTCTAAGGGTCAGCAAGGAGTTGACAGAGGGTCAGCGGGAAACTGGAGGTCAGACCTCTGACACAACCTGTTGTTTGTACTAATTTTTTGCAAGTTAGTTCTCTATTATATTAGATCTTGTAAATTGTCGCAGTTTTAGGTGCGAACACGAGACAGTCAAAATAGTTGCATTGAAGTCACATACAAAAAATTACTGCTTTTCAAATGTTCAGATCTAGAGAACTTGAAAATATTTACCTCATCCCAGGACGCTGTGACGTTCTCAAGCCGCACGTCTGTGATGCTGAGGTCATACTCCATAAGTTTGTATTCCTCTTTGCTGAGAAAATCCTAAAAGGCCACATGTGGCAAAACAGAGGAGAAGAGGAGGGACTTAAGCCTCGTTTTGGCTACACTTTGAGACACACGCAGTAACCACATTGCCATCTTGTAGTACAGTACATACAGTTATACAATGACAAAGAATTTGCCGTCCTGGGCAGTTTGGGACAGTTGTACGCCACAGCACAACAGTTCACGCTTCTCCGAGCAAACTGGTTCAAGATAAGAGTAACAGTTGTTGTTCTAATAATTTCTGGAAGTCTGTAACTATACTAATGACACGGTTACTGTTTGGGCTCTGAGATGTTCTTTTTTATGTGAAGGTCACTGTAACACATCGTGTGTTTTCATAACCTCATGAGTATGTGGCCTTCAAGTATTCAGGGAGAAAAATGCGCATTCAAAAACAAAAGTTGCAACTTTTTTGATATTATTAGACATTCTTATGTAAAGTGACTTCCATTCCCTAAGTACAGGGACAGTGTCCCTCGGACAACTTGGAATCTTGCTTAGGGGCCCAAAGAAGAGTTTAAATTCTCTAAGATTGGATCCTCAAATGCCAGTGGACACCATGCATTAAAGGGTTAACACAATAAGTTGACAATGAGAATGAGAGACCTTTTCATCTCTTCAAAACAATCATCAAAAATGGATTTATTATGTGCTTTCGGTAAGCGATCAGATTCATTCATTCACTGGTTATCTGAACCACTTAATCCCAACTGCGGTCGCGGGGGGACTGGAGTCTGTCCCTTGGTAGGCGCCAACACACCTCAAATTTCAACACCTTACTGAGCAGCTGATCCGTTCTTTGGAAATCCATCTGGGTCTGTACTGCCTCTACACATACTGTAAGTTTGTTTTTTAAAAATGTCAATGTCAATAGTATTAATTAACTAATGTCAGAAAGCGTGTGCTTAAAGGAGCTGTTTAGATTTCTCCCCTGCTTTTAGGAGACATTTGAATAACTCCACCCTCCTGTCTGAGAAGCTCCACCCAGCAGGTAGAACTGTTAGCGCTTCCTGATCCGCCATGTTTTCTTGCTAGCGCTAGTGTAGGAATCGCAGTGAAGAAGTCTAGCGGCGGAGTGTTGTGTTGAACATGTCTGACTGTGTGGATGATCTGTTAGCAGCAGCCATGTTGATTATGTTCACGTGAGGTAAACTCTCGCCGCGTTGTCTACGCTCCAGTTCCGGAGTGGCGCTATGGGCAGCAGCAGCTCAGCTGCATTTAGGAATACTAATGAGAAACAGCCTGTTCTGAAAGGGACTGAAATAGAGGAGTAAAAAGCAGGTGAAAATGGCTGATCTGAGAGGGGTTTACAGCAAACTACTTCAGAGACGTGTTTAGTGGAGCTCATAGACCTGCTTTAACTTGTTGAAAACATGTATAATATGGGAGCTTTAAGAATACATGGAATTAGAGACTCGAAAGCTTTCCTTTGCATGTTTTTGTGCAAGAGTCAACACAAGCCTCCCCACTGAACACACATCTGAATCAGTATTTTTCTAGCTTTTATCGTCCTTCTTTCTTTACCCTTTCACTCCAATGCATTTTAATCAAAGTCTTCATTTTAAACTGTCTTAAAACTGTTTAAAGCATATTAACTTCCCCCTACATTATGGTCACAAAGCAATTCTGGCCTCAAGCAATGAGCCAAACCAAAAATAAAAGGTTTCTGGGGCAGTGGACCGAATAACAGTCTGTTGGTGACCATAACATTGTTGATTTGAAATCCGGGAGAGTCTTAAACGCTCTTTTGAGACCCCTTACACCCAAGTTGCTCCGCTGAGTAATTAGGGAATGGAAGTTGCTGTGGGTAAAACCATCTGCAGAATGTCATAAATGTCAAATCTGTTCTTGTGGACAGCGGGAATTAAGACACTAGACACCAGACTAAATCCTAATGCACTGACCTCGATTTTCCAGATGAGCCGAATGGTGTCGTACCACATCTGGATGGAAGCGGGCAGCTGGCGGGTTACGGTCATGCGCAGCACCATGCAATACGAGAGCGTGGTGAAGATCCGGCGCACGGTGATGCCGGCCGTCAGGGCCTGGGGCACCACCGCTGCTGTGATCACCCAGATGGCCGAGAAGAAGTAAGCGGAACTGTAGAAATAACGCAAAGAGCCGATCTTCCTGGTCAGCTTGACCTCGTCCCTGAGAGGAAGAGAGCCCGGGATTTAAAAAAAGGAAAAGGCAAGGAGATGAGAGATGAAACACTGAGAGAAAAGTCATTCATAAATTTGCAATTACAGTTAAGGCACTGGGCAGTTGGCCAGGTAATTTCCCTGAATTTACAGGATTGAAAGAAAACTGAGCCACGTTGGTGCTGAGCATGTAAAAGAGATATGTCACACCACATGTAAAACCTCTGTCAAACTGATAATAAAGGCAGTAAAGAACATTAGGTGCATAGATAAGAAATTCAACCACAGAAACCACATATGATAATTCAGAATTATCCTTTAAATCAACGACAAAACCACTGTTATCATTCAGATAACTGACTAAAAAACACTAAATTTACTTATGAGATGCTTTAGTCAGAATATAGGACAAGACATTTTAAGAAATTTGAACAAAATACACTTTAAATAAATAAATACATAAATTCAATAATAAGATTTTCCCACTATAACACGTTCAGTAAATGATGTGCTTATCAGGCATAAAAGACAAGCAACATAACCGTTTAACAGTTATAAATTAACTGAATGTTGCAATTGTGTTAACTTACTGAGTTAACTCTTTCATGCATTGTGTTCCACTTGAGTGGACAATCATTCATCGGTTTTACGTATGCATCAGAAAGACCTTCTATTTTTTTGAGCCAGGCTGAATCCTTTTTTAAGCTCTAAGTTTTCCATCCACTTGTCTCTGTAAAAATGACTTCTACAGTGTATGAAGTACCACGGGCCACATTTACTCTTACTGTCTAATGTTCTTGATGATGTTCTCCATCACCTCCTCCCAGCCGTAGGCCTTCACCGAGTGTAAGTTCTCCATGATCTCCGAGGTCAGAGCTAGACGCTTGTTGGTCAGCATTACCTTTTTTGCTCTTTTTCAAAAGAAAATAAAACAGGGGGTGTTAGGATTTTTTTTCTAATTTCCACCCATAGCACAACACGTTCTGTTCCTGAACACTTTATGCATAAAACATACACAGAGATGCATGAACGGAGAGTAGCGTAGCTGTGACGCTACGCCAGTTCCTCTCCCGTGGAGGCCTTGACCTGGCACCCATGTTTACATTTCTCGAGAGCACACGGCAAACCCAGCTCCCGATTAGAACGGAGGATCTGAGCTACCTGCATGGGCTCGTCAAGGAGCAAAAACTGCACCATGTTGCAGGAATGCAGGGAGATATGAGGAGATGTGAACAAATAGATCTACTCCCACCTTACTGAGGTATGAAAGTTTGCATTTGCCATTCTCCAGGTGTTCATCAATGACCAGTATTTGACCACAGAAAGATAAATTAGTTATGAAGTTGCAGACTTCATAAAAGTAAAAGTAAGGTTTTCTTACAAAAAATATGACCAGTAGAAGTTCCTCATTAGAATGTTAGTTGAGTTATTTTTTCAGTGTCTAAGTATTACAAGTATTTGCTGGAAGTAAAGGTTAGTTGTTATAGGAAATAGATGGTTCAACGTCTTAAAGTTAAGATTTTTGTGTGTTTGTTTTTAAAGTATGATGCCAGTTCTCAAAAAATCCTTTAATTTCAAAGATGATCAAGACAACTGTGGCCCAAAGATCAACACACTAGTGAAAATATATTACTGTAACACAGCACAATGTAGTGCTTTTCTTCCCCAGAGGTGGCACCTTCAACCAAAAGTTCATGAATAGAACTCGTAGCTATTGTAGCATGACATTGCAGAAAAAAACGCAACACCCATTGCCATGTCACTACCATGTCGATGACGTCACTGGTGCATTGGGGATGAGCCACAAGTTAACACAAGGTCAACTAGGGTCACAACTAGTGGTCAGAAAGTGTGTCCAGTTGTGAACAGGCTCCAAAAGGGCCAGCAAATTGTGGACCATAGGGTTGCATCTACACAGTAGCTTTCCTCAATCTCAAACCCTACTGACCCTTATATATGGTCTGTTATAACAGAGGAATTCTATATTACATATTATTATGCTGCTAGTCAGTTTCATAATCTCAATAATCAAATGTATTATTGATTAATTTGATTAATCAATTATTTAATTTTATTGCCTAAATATTAAGGGTTTCAGACTCGTTTTGTGCATAGGCTCGCTTTATAGAGGTAGGTTTTACCGGATCATCGCAGAACTATTATTTTAGTAGCTCATGTAAGGCAAAAACTGCTATGACTTTACACAGGTTGTGATGCACCATATTCTACACAGATGAAAAGGCAAAAACGTACTTGTAGGGGCCCATTCTATGGGACAGGCAAGCCTGGATCACTCCCAGCAGAGAGATGGCAGCAAGAGCACTGAAACTGTTGAAATCAATCAGCTCCCAGATGAGTCCCACACACAGAATGCACTGTAGAGGAGAGATCCACACGTAGTGGGCCATGCCGAGGCTCTGAAAAGATGAAGCCAGTTTTGGATGAGTTTCTAACATTTTAGAATAAATACTGAGACATTTCACAATCAGGTCAATAATGTAGTTTCAGGGCAAAACTACTAATTACTTGATCACTTCTTACGCATACTATGATTGTGGCAAAAATTAAACAGCCAAACAGTTATGCATACTATGATTGTGGCAAAAATTAAACAGCCAAACAGCAGCAAATCGAAAGAAAAAGTTAGAACTGTTCTGAAGTACTCGATATAAAGGAGCTTTTTGACTACAAGTGGCACTCTGATCAACATCTATTCCTCACAGGAGCGTGGCAGAGTGATCGGCCGCACTCTCACACGGACGCACACAAAACAGAAGGTGCAGGCTTTCTCTGAGACAAAAAGAAGTGCCACATGTAATAGAAGTGATAATTGCTTCTCAGCACTTGCAAAGTGTATCAAGATTCAGCACTCAGGCTCAACCTTTCCTGCATAGTTCCAAAGTTCAGCTTGTCCTCTCCCGTTGTTGTAGTACTCACAGATGATAGTCACACACCAAGAAGAATTCAATTTAAACGAGTTTAATGCCTGAAAATTGTTTTATTATGTATAAATGTGATTTTTCTCTGCATAAAAATTGTTAAGTGTGTTAAAGTTTAGGTAGTCTTGATAACACAGACCAATAAAAAAAAGATGAAAATCAGCTCCATTTGTACTTGCCTGATCAAATTTTCCCAAATTGGCAGACATCAGGCTGACCAGCTGCCCTGTACTGATATTGTCCAGAACTCGACTTGATAGCTTCAGCGTCTGGGATTTAAAACAAACAAAATATTGATGTTCTTCAATACACTAACTTTACAACAAACCTTTTTTGTGGTTCAGTCTACCGCAGTCTAAGTAGAAAATCCTGAGAAGTCGTGCACCAAGACAGACAGCAGGCGGCTCACCTTTTTGTATATTAAGCTGAAGAGGGCGATGCGGATCTGCATGCCCAGGTGGTGCAGGCCAAACATGGCCGGCTGCAGCAAGAGGAAGCGGGCGACGAAGAGCAGCCCAAGACCCAGGGCCAAGAAGTAGCCCTGCTCTCGCTCGGGCTCATAGAAGGGGTCGAATGAGGCAATGATTCGGCCCAGGAGCTGTGGCTGCACGGCTTTCGTGGCTTCCTAGGTAAGAATTAAAGCAAGAGGAGAGTCCTTGCAATTGGTTTTTGCACCAATTTTCAATGGAGTATATGAAATTCACCTAGTATCTGCAATTAAGATTAAGCTTGCTTTACTCTGAGTACCTTACTTTATAACTTACTGCATGTTCTAATGGTCTTTACCTTAAAAACATGATTAAAAAATGGGGAAAATGAAGTTTTACTGTAATTGAATTTCATATTGCATATTGTATTAACATAAATGGACAGTCTCCTTGGAGCAACTCAGAGCCTTGATATTCAGAGGTGTAAGGTACAATTTTGTTCCTCTGACTTACGAAAAGCTACAAAAGGCATATAAGAGGACACCATCCCTGTGACAAGATGGTACAATATTGTACTTTTTACTGAGTTGTCTTCAACTCATGGATTTGGTTAGAAAGAGAGAGGAGAAGGCAGAGAGAGAAAGATGTAATTACTCTAGCCTTTTGTCTTACCCCCAAATACAGAAGGAGTCCGAAGAACAAAAAGGGCCGAATGAAACATCGGGAAAGTGCACGCAGGAGACTGGGCTTCTTCTTTGCAGAAACAACTTCTCGGTCCCATTCTCTGTAGGCGGGAAGTCCAAGAGGAACAGTTAAATGGCCATTCACATCCTGCATTGTTCAGGACACTCGTGAATAACCAGGGTGATTTAGCTAACTTATTAAACAGGCTAAAAGACCTCGAGAAGTCAGAGAGGGAGAGGAGGGAAGAGAGCTCCAAGCTCTTAATCGTAGAAAAAGTTCAAATTCCCAGCAGACCTGCATGTTTGAGGAACTAAAAATACAGCCACTCATCCGTCACTCACCAGGGGCCTGGCGCTTTAAAAGGTCACATTTGATGCCCATTAAAGGACCACTGGCACCCCAACGCTTGCCATGGTACTGCTGGTTGCCCGAAACGTGGCATTTACACTTTTTTCAAGAAACTTCGCGTTAACACTATGACTCAAAGGTGTGACATTTATCCTTGCTTGAGTAACAGGTCCTTTTGAAAGCTCTCAGAGACACAATAGGAAGGCGGGTGATGTGTCCTGTTAGGAGCATCTCATGGTGTAAATATGCTCACATAAAAAATGGCATGTTTAGGGTTCGAGTCACTCTTTCAGTCCTCACCAGTCAATGAGGATACACAAAGGGGTGTAAAATCAGCATAACATAATGCAACACAATAAAAATCACATCTGCCTTCATCCAATTTGAGCATTTTCTGGTGGTTACAAACCTAAAAACAAACCTATGAGCAACAATTCTTGTCTCTTTAGCGAATAACAAATATTTTGATTGGTTAACACAAACTGTATAATGCAGTCATGGATAGGGATGGTGAAAATACAAACTTTTCCAGACGTTCCACAAGCACGTCCGCTGAGTCTTGTGATGGAGCTTGGTAAACATCAGATGGCCTTATTTTTTCCCTAAACCCCTTTCGCATAATAGGGTTTGTCCACCTACAAAGCACATTTTATAGAGAATCAGTTAAAAACCAAAGCAATTAGGCATGTTTTGCATGCATCTGGTCAGGATTTGACATGCATTTAATGCAAATGAATGGTCAGAGAAAGGTGCATGAATCAAACATTTACATACACCATTCCAAATTAAAGTTTCTAAAATAAATGTTTAAGCCATGAAAAACCATGAAATAGTTCAATGGGCCTTGTTCACCAACTGTTCTTAAGAAACAAATTGTTCTTAAAACCCACTTACACAGTTTTCATTAAGTTTATGACAATGGTTTCTTAGGTAAGCACATAATCTGGAAACAGCGAAGAGCATTCTTATGAAAATGTTATTACATTGTAAAATTTCATACTATTTAAATGTCTTAATGTCTTTAAGGTCACATTTTGAGGAAAAAAAAGAAAATATTCATGAACGAAGCTCAGTGTGTTTAAGCGTCGTGGCAACTATCAAAAATGGATTTTGTCACCCCATATATGAGCTGGTTATTAAAACAAAACTGGCTGTGAAATAACTCCAAATGTTGCACGTAATTTCCACGTTAAAAGTGTATCAATGAATCATGTAGGAACTTTTTAAAGGTTGTAAAGCCTATTGTCTTCAGTCAAAACAAAAAAATTTCTTAATGCATAGATTTTTGTTGCCGGTAATCAAAAAGTTGCAACGTCTTACCAGAAAAAGAATTTCGACAGGAACCCGGCATCATCTACAGGTGATTTCTGCATCCTAAATGTGGACGGGGAGCCCCTCCGTTACACGTGGGGTCGGTGTGCGGCTTACATCGGGCTGATCCCTCAAACCCCCGGGCTCGAGTCCCGGTTTTCCCTCTTTGCTTTATTCCGGTCCCGCCGCGAGATAACGCTCAAACCCGAAGCCGGTGCGCGTTACAGCTCCGGTCGGTATCGGCACCTTAGCGCAGAATGAGTCGCGCCGCTCGCACGGGCGTGTGTGTGTTCGTCGGTGTGGGTGGGTGTGTGTCTGCGCGTTCTCCTCATCACCTCGCGCTCTCTCCCGGTGACGCACGCCTTTTAAAGGGATGCTCACGTGTCACGCGGCGTGGCCGCACGTTAGGCTCCACAAACTCGCGGTGTGTATCACGTAACGACGCACCGACGAGGAAAAGCCAGTACGAGTATAACTTTATTCACTTTTGATGACAGGCCAAAGGAATGCTGTAAATAATCACAAAAACTACTAAACAATAATTACTACCACCACCACCACCACTACTACTACTACTACTACTACTACT
>JAVGVS010000365.1:338017-391328 GCA_032718565.1 Distichodus sexfasciatus | reverse complement strand
CTCTGTCTGTCTGTATCTCTGTCTATAGCTCTGTCTGTCTATATCTCTGTCTGTATCTCTGTCTACAGCTCTGTCTGTCTATATCTGTCTGTCTCTATCTGTCTAAAGCTCTGTCTGTCTATCTCTCTGTCTGTCTGTATCTCTGTCTATAGCTCTGTCTGTCTATATCTCTGTCTGTATCTCTGTCTACAGCTCTGTCTGTCTATATCTGTCTGTCTCTATCTGTCTAAAGCTCTGTCTGTCTATCTCTCTGTCTGTCTGTATCTCTGTCTATAGCTCTGTCTGTCTATATCTCTGTCTGTATCTCTGTCTACAGCTCTGTCTGTCTATATCTGTCTGTCTCTATCTGTCTAAAGCTCTGTCTGTCTATCTCTCTGTCTGTCTGTATCTCTGTCTATAGCTCTGTCTGTCTATATCTCTGTCTGTATCTCTGTCTACAGCTCTGTCTGTCTATATCTGTCTGTCTCTATCTGTCTAAAGCTCTGTCTGTCTATCTCTCTGTCTGTCTGTATCTCTGTCTATAGCTCTGTCTGTCTATATCTCTGTCTGTATCTCTGTCTACAGCTCTGTCTGTCTATATCTGTCTGTCTCTATCTGTCTAAAGCTCTGTCTGTCTATCTCTCTGTCTGTCTGTATCTCTGTCTATAGCTCTGTCTGTCTATATCTCTGTCTGTATCTCTGTCTACAGCTCTGTCTGTCTATATCTGTCTGTCTCTATCTGTCTAAAGCTCTGTCTGTCTATCTCTCTGTCTGTCTGTATCTCTGTCTATAGCTCTGTCTGTCTATATCTCTGTCTGTATCTCTGTCTACAGCTCTGTCTGTCTATATCTGTCTGTCTCTATCTGTCTAAAGCTCTGTCTGTCTATCTCTCTGTCTGTCTGTATCTCTGTCTATAGCTCTGTCTGTCTATATCTCTGTCTGTATCTCTGTCTACAGCTCTGTCTGTCTATATCTGTCTGTCTCTATCTGTCTAAAGCTCTGTCTGTCTATCTCTCTGTCTGTCTGTATCTCTGTCTATAGCTCTGTCTGTCTATATCTCTGTCTGTATCTCTGTCTACAGCTCTGTCTGTCTATATCTGTCTGTCTCTATCTGTCTAAAGCTCTGTCTGTCTATCTCTCTGTCTGTCTGTATCTCTGTCTATAGCTCTGTCTGTCTATATCTCTGTCTGTATCTCTGTCTACAGCTCTGTCTGTCTATATCTGTCTGTCTCTATCTGTCTAAAGCTCTGTCTGTCTATCTCTCTGTCTGTCTGTATCTCTGTCTATAGCTCTGTCTGTCTATATCTCTGTCTGTATCTCTGTCTACAGCTCTGTCTGTCTATATCTGTCTGTCTCTATCTGTCTAAAGCTCTGTCTGTCTATCTCTCTGTCTGTCTGTATCTCTGTCTATAGCTCTGTCTGTCTATATCTCTGTCTGTATCTCTGTCTACAGCTCTGTCTGTCTATATCTGTCTGTCTCTATCTGTCTAAAGCTCTGTCTGTCTATCTCTCTGTCTGTCTGTATCTCTGTCTATAGCTCTGTCTGTCTATATCTCTGTCTGTATCTCTGTCTACAGCTCTGTCTGTCTATATCTGTCTGTCTCTATCTGTCTAAAGCTCTGTCTGTCTATCTCTCTGTCTGTCTGTATCTCTGTCTATAGCTCTGTCTGTCTATATCTCTGTCTGTATCTCTGTCTACAGCTCTGTCTGTCTATATCTGTCTGTCTCTATCTGTCTAAAGCTCTGTCTGTCTATCTCTCTGTCTGTCTGTATCTCTGTCTATAGCTCTGTCTGTCTATATCTCTGTCTGTATCTCTGTCTACAGCTCTGTCTGTCTATATCTGTCTGTCTCTATCTGTCTAAAGCTCTGTCTGTCTATCTCTCTGTCTGTCTGTATCTCTGTCTATAGCTCTGTCTGTCTATATCTCTGTCTGTATCTCTGTCTACAGCTCTGTCTGTCTATATCTGTCTGTCTCTATCTGTCTAAAGCTCTGTCTGTCTATCTCTCTGTCTGTCTGTATCTCTGTCTATAGCTCTGTCTGTCTATATCTCTGTCTGTATCTCTGTCTACAGCTCTGTCTGTCTATATCTGTCTGTCTCTATCTGTCTAAAGCTCTGTCTGTCTATCTCTCTGTCTGTCTGTATCTCTGTCTATAGCTCTGTCTGTCTATATCTCTGTCTGTATCTCTGTCTACAGCTCTGTCTGTCTATATCTGTCTGTCTCTATCTGTCTAAAGCTCTGTCTGTCTATCTCTCTGTCTGTCTGTATCTCTGTCTATAGCTCTGTCTGTCTATATCTCTGTCTGTATCTCTGTCTACAGCTCTGTCTGTCTATATCTGTCTGTCTCTATCTGTCTAAAGCTCTGTCTGTCTATCTCTCTGTCTGTCTGTATCTCTGTCTATAGCTCTGTCTGTCTATATCTCTGTCTGTATCTCTGTCTACAGCTCTGTCTGTCTATATCTGTCTGTCTCTATCTGTCTAAAGCTCTGTCTGTCTATCTCTCTGTCTGTCTGTATCTCTGTCTATAGCTCTGTCTGTCTATATCTCTGTCTGTATCTCTGTCTACAGCTCTGTCTGTCTATATCTGTCTGTCTCTATCTGTCTAAAGCTCTGTCTGTCTATCTCTCTGTCTGTCTGTATCTCTGTCTATAGCTCTGTCTGTCTATATCTCTGTCTGTATCTCTGTCTACAGCTCTGTCTGTCTATATCTGTCTGTCTCTATCTGTCTAAAGCTCTGTCTGTCTATCTCTCTGTCTGTCTGTATCTCTGTCTATAGCTCTGTCTGTCTATATCTCTGTCTGTATCTCTGTCTACAGCTCTGTCTGTCTATATCTGTCTGTCTCTATCTGTCTAAAGCTCTGTCTGTCTATCTCTCTGTCTGTCTGTATCTCTGTCTATAGCTCTGTCTGTCTATATTTCTCTCGCTCTCTCTCTCCCTCTCCCTCTGTCTCTCGCTCTCTCTCTCCCTCTCCCTCTGTCTCTCGCTCTCTCTCTCCCTCTCCCTCTCCCTCTGTCTCTCTCTCTCTCTCTCTGTCACTCTCTCTCCCTCTCCCTCTGTCTCTCTCTCCCTCTCCCTCTGTCTCTCTCTCTCCCTCTCCCTCTGTCTCTCTCTGTCTCTCTCTCTGTCTCTCTCTCTCTCTCTCTCTCTGTCACTCTCTCTCCCTCTCCCTCTGTCTCTCTCTCCCTCTCCCTCTGTCTCTCTCTCTCCCTCTCCCTCTGTCTCTCTCTGTCTCTCTCTCTGTCTCTCTCTCTCTCTCTCTCTCTGTCACTCTCTCTCCCTCTCCCTCTGTCTCTCTCTCTCTCTCTCTCTCTCTCCCTCTCTCTGTCACTCTCTCTCCCTCCCTCTCTCTCAGACCTGGGCATTGCCCTTTCTCGAGGGCCACATCTGGCCCGTTGTCTGTCCCTGGCCGGCTCACCTGAGGACAGCATGAAATAAAAAAATTAAACATGAAACTCAAACACAAGTAGTGTACTTTATGCACACCATTTAGCTGCATTGCTGTTATTTTGAAGGTGAAAAATGCAAAAACCTTCATATGTTTAATATTGCTTTTGTTATTAAAATAAAACTAAAATCCCTGCTCCGCACATTTATATCTCTCTCTCTGTCTGTCTATCTGTACTGTCTGCTGTCTGTCTATATCCCTGTCTGTCTTCACTGTTTGACTCTCTGTATCACTGTCTATATCTTTGTCTGTCTATCTCTCTATATGTCTGTCTGTATTTCTGTTTGTCCTCCTGTGTCTCAGTTGGTCTGTATCTTGGTTAGTCTGTCTGTCTTCTCAGTCTGAAGGTCTGTCTGTCTGTCTGTCTGAATCTCGATCTGCCTATATCTCAGTTGGTCTGTCTGTATCTCGGGTGGTTATTCTGTATCTCTGTGCGTCTACATGTCCCTCTCTGTCTCTATGTCTATATCCATCCAGCGACCCGTCCATCCTGCAAAACACTGTGAAGCAAACCTGTAAATCAGCATGAAGCTCGTAAATTGAAGTGTTCTGGGGATTGTAGTAAATAAAATAGTGATAAAATAACATTGCATTTTGTCTCATGGTTCTTGAGATATTTACCCAAAATGAAAATGTGACCCTCCACGGCAAAACCCGTCTCTTGTCGGAGGTTTCCGAGAAAAACGACCGTTTGTGTTGCGTGAGGTAAAATTTTAGATTTAGTGTTTTGAAACAGTGGAAGGTCTATACTGTACTGTTGGGAATAAATTTCCATCCTAAAAACGTGACTTTCTTGAGGTGAGGAATTCAATTCCAGCAGAATGTTACAAGTTTCTGTTTTGACCACTCTACTTCAATATTTACGGTAAATCCACTGGTTGACTAGCGTGAAGATATTTCTCTGGAATCCATCTTCGTCTCCCGAGTTCAGTTAACGTAACGCAGGTAGGCTATCCGTGTGGCTGTGAATGCAGCGTAGGCTACCGTAAATACAAACGTAGCCACGACCGCACCAAGCGTCTGTGAGTGCTACGGCGATAGTCAACTTTAAAGGCAGATTTCTCCGTTTCTCACTTGGCGTGACAGAAGAAACCCGACTCCTTTGAATGTTGATATCTCAGTCATATGTCGTCCCATTCATTCCATATAGGTATCGTTTTGAAGTTTGATTTATGCCCTTTCATGAAAACATCATAACTCAATTTTGAAAATTTGCGACAAACGACTGGTTTTGCCATGGAGGGTCACAAATAGTTGTCCAAAAATGAGCACAGTCCTCATATTTACAGCAGCTGAGCTGTACTATTTGGAGATGTCTGTGTGTTACAGTGCCAGTCCTTTTTGTAATACAGATTTTTTAATGCAGAGAGGACTGTTGTGACTAGGTCCCTTCACAGGATTGTTTTGCTTTATTCATCAAAAATATAAAACACTTAAGGCAGAATGACTCTGCGATACATGTTACTCCAGCTGCAAACTTACTCCTCCTTTTTTCTTTTCTTCTTCTTCTTCTTCTTCTTCTTCTTCTTCTTATTATTATTATTACTGGCTTTGTCCTGCTCTGCACAGATTGGAGTTACAGACCCCGAGGACCAAAAGAAGCTCCTTAATGCCATCAAGGAGATGCAGCTTGACATAGTGGACCTGGACACTGTGACCCAACTTGGCAACATAGACAGCGGGTAAGACACACTACATAAATCTTAACCTGTATACCTCCAAACCTTTTGATCTCGCCACCGTCCGACCTGAGACGCTCTCTGCCCCGACGCTCGGCCCCCCCAGCAGAACATTCTCCTCCCCAGCTACACCTTCACAGCGGCAAGTCGACATCTCATTGTTTGAAGCAGACGACGGCGTTTCCTCGAGGTCTCCAGACCAGGCCTGTCCTAATGGTTTAAGCTGTAGTCATGATTTGTAAAGTGAGGAATGAGGGAGTGCGGTTCCTCCAGGCTTCATGTTTTGACCGATGGCTGAGAACAGTTGGCCCAACTGCCATGTCTCCACTTAATGAAGCTAATCAATCTGCTATTTTCTTTATTCCCAGCCCAGGGCGTACAGTAAGGGCACAGGGGGACACGCACTAAATCCCAGGTTCAAATCCCCTCCTGAGAGCTCGTATATAAACACAAGGCAAAGGGATAAAGAGTTAGGCCGAAAACTCAACGCAACGCTCAATTCTCCTGCCTAATGGGGCGTAGGTAAACACAAGCTTCACCGTTTCTGATTCATAAGTTACCTGGATGGGGAAGCCGTTTCCTCGTCGTAATTTATGATGGTTAAGGCTGTTCCGTTTTTGATGTGAAACTGAGACGCAGAAGAATTTGTTAAACAAAATCCCAAATGATATCAGGCAGTAAGGCCACAATCTGTTATGTAGAATAGAACGGCTCTACTGATGCTGGCGCTGGTGGGCCCTGTCGAGACGGTGGCTCTTCCCCAGCACTTTAGTTGTCTTGCGAGAGCCTATCACTCATTCGCTGCAAGAAAAACTAACAAAGCGACACTCGGAGCCCATCTCGCCGTCCCGGGGGAGATAGTAACTCCAGCGAGTCTGACAGTGTTTACCGCAGCCTCTGACAGAGTGTTGGGAGAAGAAAACGGCTGCTTGGGGGAAATGCTCTGTTAAGATAACGCTATCAACAAGCCGGGCTTGTGTCAGCCATTACAGGCCTTTGACACGGTAAGTGATGGAAGAAGTGTGGAAGAGACTTCTGTCGTCAAGCAAGTGACGTCGTTCATTGGCATGTTCATTGTGTATTGTCGGGGAAGTGGGGATGAACATGACATGCTAATTTTTGAACAGTTGACCAATTATTGACAGTTATTTTATTTCCCCGTGGGTATTTTTGTTTGATTTTAATAAGGATTTTACGACGTGAAGACCTGGCATGCTCATTTTTGAATAGTTTAGTGAGTTTGAGTGAGTGAGTGAGTGATTCTTTTTCATTGTGAACACACCACAGCACACACATGGCTAACAATTATTGCATTGTAGCTCGCAGTTGATTTCACTGTGATTCTTTTTAGTTGGACTTGCAGGGAGAATTCCAGGCATTTAAAGGATTTTAAAAGCAGTTGTTTTACTCGGCCTTGCCGCAGATGTTTTTCTTGGTATAATCCTGATTGTACTGATTAAAAAAGTGGGTAAACATTCACTAAACAGATCTCTAAACACAATATCCTCATCCTCACTATCGTCTCAGTAAATTTTCTGCTTCTGTGTGTTTTTGCTAGAAGTTAAAAGAGAATATTTTGTCCTCTAGGAGTGAGGAGCTGTATAATTTTCTGATCAGTCTGAGGCAGCAGTGTTGTTACCTAACGGAGACGGTGCATGATGTCATTAGCAGGTTCCCCCGCAGCCCCTGTGAGGTAGGATTGTATATGACGTAATACTTCCTCAATGAATCCTCATTAGGCTGTTATGGTCCATGGCTTGATGCTGCTGACATTTGCAAAAACATGAAAGGTAACTTGTCTTCTTCTGTTTCAAACAGGACCCTCTTGATTTCGTCGAAGTTCTTTAAATTGTTAACATCCTCAGACATAACTAAACGAAAAAAAGGCAACATTTTCAAAAATTAATTTCCACATGAAACCCTGCAGTATAATAATTATATTAGGGATGCACAATATGGGAATTACTGGACGATGTCATTATCCAGTGCATATGCTGTATCTGCCGATGCTGATACCGACGCCAGTAAATGAGGATGGAAAAGTAGAGCGCGAGCTCCGGCAGAGTTGAACATGCAAAGACAAAAGATTTCGCTCACCAGTTCAACTGCGCGCTCCGAATTTTGGCACAAAATTAACCCCATTATTTGGACAGTGTTAAGCGAGCATGAAAGCAGAGTCGAACAAGGGCGGAGCATTTCCAGAATAGTGCCCAACATTTTCAGAACAAGTCACTTCCCGCCCCATGTGGTGTACCAAGTCAAATAGGGCGCGCCTGACACTCCACGTGCACTACCTAGCCGTTAAGCTACAACCGCAGCTATTTCCTGAGATGCATACAACCGCATGGAAAAGTATGATAAGAGCGCCTAACCTACCATAGTTTTAAGTGCAGTAGTATGCAGCTCGGGACACAGTCCATGTGCGAGCTCACGTTCGCTAAGTGAGGCAAGCTACAATTTTGATAATTAAAAAAATCGCACGTGCAGCCGGAGTTGAGCACGTAAGGACGAGATTTTGTTGTTGAACGTTCCACTGCGTGCTCTGAATTTTGGCACAAAATAAGGCCATCAATTTTAAGACGCAAGGTGCAGCCCGTATAAAATCCCACCTTGGACTTTGGACATGCCGGGACAAGCGCTACCTTTTGAACGTACAATAAGTGCATCATAAAATATCGACTGAAAATATCAGGCAAATCTAAGCACCGGTCCGATGCCGATGACTTTAAAAAAAGCAGTTATCGCCCGATTCGGTTGTTATCATGCATCCCTAATATTTACAATATATGTATGTAATTATATATTATATGTGATATGTGTAATATGAGTTGTAAATATTAAAGAGAGAATAAACTTGGTGGTAGAGCTGAAACGATTGTTCGAATAACTCAAATAATTCGATTACGAAAAATGGTCAAGGCAGATTTTCTAGAATCGAAGCTTCGTTTAAGTCATTTTATTCGCTACAGCATGCACCGCTTGTTATTCACACAGACGCTTATTAATGACGCACAGTATTTTCAGTGGCGCGATCAAAAAGAGAATAGATCCCTCTGTATGTGAACGTATTTGTGATATTTTCCGTGCACAAAACAGAAGTAAATGTGTAAAAACGTATAAACGACATTTTTTTGTGATGTAAACACGCACGCTGTGTTTGTGAAAGCGCGAGCGCCCGCGTAAGCACCGTTACTCGCTAAAACGCTCCGTTTCCGTCAAAACGTCCCCTTTATTACACACATTTTAGCTGATAAATAACCACAACCAGCGTTCCGCTCACAATACAGCCATTTATTGAGATTTTTCCATCGGTTTTTTTCATAGTTCGTTCCGGAACGCACTGAACCCTTTATTGTGAGGCGGCTCCGAGGCGTGCGCGGGGGATTGTGGGAAGTGCAGTTCTCTTCCAGAAAGGCCAAAAGCAACTCATTTTATTGGCCAAATTGGTTCAAAATGACCCTTGAACTTCATGTTTCTTCATTTTCAATTGAATATAACAACATAAAGCGTATATGACTAACTTCTACTCACACTACAATAAGCCTAATAACAAATGTATTGTTATTTATTTAGTTTTTTTTTTTTTTTAATGCATCCGAATTTTCTTTTATTGCATTTAGTAAATGCTCTTATCCAGAGTATGGTTCAAAAGGGTCTTTGAGTAACTCAAATGACTTGATTTGTTGAGTATGTGCAGCTCTAAAGAAGTTGCCATTCCTAATTACAGGAGCAGTCTTCCGGGGGGTTAAGGGTCGTTCTCAGGGGGTCAGCGCTGGTAGTTCGGCAGTATGTTGGAGCTTGATTTGGATCGATCTCACCAGTAGACCAGCACCACAGCAGTATAAAGGAGTGTTAACTTAAATGTTCAGCCTTGTTGTACTGTTCGCCTCGATAGATCGTCCTGACCTTGGATCCGAAGAAAGAGGCTCAGGGCATTTGCACCGACATTGCGGCTCAAATCGGGGATCTCCAGAAAGAACTGACCTGTCTCAAGGACCTCCTTGACAAGGTCAGTGGCTCGCGCCTTTCTTCGTGCCATCGCTCTGAGCTGAGAATCCAGCGAAGACAGAGGCTGACAGGAGAGGGCTTTGCAGCTCATAACTCAGAAATAGCACACAGCCTCCTGTAGAGACGGGGAAAACGTGAAGGGTGGGCACTGATGAAGGGAGGGCCGTTGTGCCCCCCACCCCGCCTCAATACACGTGTCAGACTGGAATCCGACAGCAAATGGAGGCCATGTGGACAGACAGGCAGCGTGCCGAGAGGAGATGCGCGCCAAAGGGGGTTTATCTTATCTGCTAGCGCTCCCCGAAACGACTGCCAAGCTTTTCTGCAGATCTCATCAATCTCCCCACAGTGGAGCTGCAATAGCTGCAATAGTGTACTGTTAGTGGCCTTTAGGGGTCGATGTGTTGATCTGTCCGGCAGGTGATATGGTTAGATTCAAGATGCTTTATTTGTTACCTGCACAGTTCTGCAAATACACCATAGAGTAAAATGTGCCCAGATGAGGCCCTGTGCATTAAGTGTTAGCACATAAAGTAACGAGAATTGTGACTCTGCACAGCAAAACCAGTCGCTTGTCGCAAATTTTCAAAACTGAGTTATTATGTTTTCATGAAAGGGCACAAATCAAAATGATACCTATATGGAATGAATGGGACGACATATGACTGAGATATCAACATTCAAAGGAGTCGGGTTTCTTCTGTCACGCCAAGTGAGAAACGGAGAAATCTGCCTTTGAAGTTGACTATCGCCGTAGCACTCACAGACGCTTGGTGTGGTCGTGGCTACGTTTGCATTTACGGTAGCCTACGCTGCATTCACAGCCACACGGATAGCCTACCTGTGTTAGGGTAACTGAACTCTGGAGACGAAGATGGATTCAGGAGAAATATCTTCACGCTAGTCAACCAGTGGATTTAGCGTAAATATTGAAGTAGAGCGGTCAAAACAGAAACTTGTAACATTCTGCTGGAATTGAATTCCTCACCTCAAGAAAGTCACGTTTTTAGGATGGAAAGGGTAGGTTTTTCAGCCAAATTTTTTCACAACAGTACAGTATAGACCTTCCACTGTTTCAAAACACTAAAAACCAAAAATCCAAAGTTTTACCCCACGCGACATAAACGCTCGTTTTTCTCGGAAACCTCTGTTGTGACAAGCGACTGGTTTTGCCGTGCAGAGTTAGAAATTAGGGAAGAAATCGAAGGTAGTAAAAATAGCAAACAAAAGTAATTAAACAGAAAATCAAATGGGTTAGAAAATATTAATGTGATTATAAACTGATTAATCAGTCGTGCTTTGTAGCCAGTGGTATATAACGGGAGAGTTTGGGCTGGAATGTGGATGTGGAATGGTCAAGTTTAAAATCATGCCATGTACAGTTGTGTTGAAGGCAGTCATTTTTCGTGTGACCAATTTAACTGTATTGCAAATGTATTGCTAGCGAGCTCATTAACAAAGCATTAAGTTCTTAGCGACTACCTGCGTATAGAAGCTACAGAGGAATTGTGATGTGGACTTGACCTCTTATAAAAAATCTGAACGTGAACACACTTCTTCAGTTCTAAAAAAAAAAAAAAAAACTCTAAATGTCGCTTGCCTGTCTCTTTTGGCCCTCACAATTTTTAAAGAAATGTGCCTCAAATATATTTAGTAACTGAGTTTCTCTATTAATCTTTTCAGCTTTAGTTAGATCTCTTTCTCTTTTTCATCTCTTTATATCCCTCTCGACCTACTTGTCAGATAACAATCTGCCCATATTTGGATATTTGTCACTAACTGCTAAAGGCATTTTTACATGATGGAACTGGTGACTTGAAACCTTGACACTCTTACCTTCCACTCTGGTTCTTCTGTTTAGATGGATCCCACAATCTCCTCCCTCCATCCTCCCGTACCCAGTTCCCACACCAGCGGGAGACGGCAAGTGCTGAAGAAGCTGGTAGTGGGTGTGCTTGCGGCAGGTTTGCTGCTGCTCTCATCACGAACAAGGCTTCCTAAAGTCTGTCTCGCTCAGTGACATTATTTTATGTTTGTTGCTTCCTTTGTATTTTAAGTTGCCATCAAAGTAAATATTTAACTCAAGATTTTTATATCTTTATCTAGTTTGGAAGTGTTATAAAAGTGCATGACGATGGCTTTTTTATTTAAGAAACAGTTAAGAGTTGTTTTTCTTTAGGGCCGTTAATAACAATGTTCATAAAACGAAAAGATTTAATAAACTAGCAGGGTTTTTTTTTTCCCCACCTGTATGTTCCCACTTAAAATGAACGGTGTCTTGAGACTTCTGTATTTGAGGGAAAAATTTGTTTTTCTGGAGGGATCCAGCAGAATATGCACACACACACACACACACACAGACGCTGCTGTCTATGGTGCTGAAATGCCTTTTTGGTCAGCTGGAAAAAATGTTCAACTCCCCCAGCACTTCCCACATCCACTTTTTTCAGTTAATGGTCATTAGAAGAGAGCATTTTCGAGGGGCATTTGATAGCGTAACGGTTTGGGCGTTCGCTCCATGAACAGGTGGTCACCAGTTCGAAGCTCAGGACTGGTAAAGTTACCAATGAGGTACTCATGAGCAAGGTACCTTCCCCAAGTACTGCTCCCCGGGCGCTGCCCATGTCAGCTGTACACTGCTCCTTCACGGATGGGTCAAATGCAGAGGTCACATTTCGTTGTGGTGCACCGTGTGCTGTGCTGTGGTGTGTTCATAATGACAAATAATCACTCACTTTCACGTCAGGTTAACACTGTTACAGAAACTTACTGACAATCACCTGATCTTCAGCTGAAACTTAATTCAAGGCAGATGTGTTAACTCCAATCAGCTAAAATTTATGACTCAGACACATTTCACAATTCTTGCCGCTAACGCTGTGTCATCTAACAGCAGGATTATAACTAGTGTTTGGCCAACAAGGCCAAATAAAAATTTCTTTGTGTTTGATCACACAAAAGAGTACCAGTATGTACACAATAAAACCTGTAGTTACACAATGCACTCTACGGAGAATGGCCGGCTAGACTTTTTTGACAGTAATGATCTGTACCTTTGTATAAGTGATGCTGCCAGATTTTGTCATCATATCTGTCTTTCCCCGCTGCCAGGGAATTCACTTTTGGTGGGTCACTTTTAGACCAGGTGTTGTGAGTTAATCAATGATGCATTTCTAAAATGTTCTGAGTCTGCTCTTCCTTTGGAGATTTTTTTCTTTTCTGGGATATTTTCCCTCTTTATATATTTTTGTAGCAGTCCATATTTCAGGTTTTAACATTTTTTTTGTTCATTCTCTGACAAGTGTAAATTAGCAAGAAAGGCCTCCAACTTGTGGATGATGCAAAGGCATCCACTGTTTTCCTGTGCGTGAGATACTATTTTATAATCTAATATATAATATAATTTATAATGGGATGCACGTCATAAGGAACCACTCGTGTGGCCTGGGCTTTACAGAGTTGGAAGGCTAACAGACAACTTTTGCCTGACTTATAGTCAAGTCAAAGTAAACTTTGTCATCTCTGCTATATACTGTACAGATATACAGAGAGACGAGACAACGTTTGGAACATCTTTTGCTGTATACGTCAGGGGCTTATATGAAGCTTCTCAGGTTTCATTTAGTTCCAGTAGGATGTTGTGTGCTCCTGTAGTTTTTGTGTTTAATTTCATATTGTTTTATTTTATGTTTTATCATGATTTTCTTCAAGTTGGCTTAATGCAAACTGGATGTTTCCCCCCTTGACTGATTTAGCTTCATCCCAAAGGGTTGATGGAGAAACCTCACCATTGTCATTGATCTCAAAGTATTCTTTTAAATCTTGCACTACAACTGTATTATTTAGTAACATGGGACATTAAGTCTACAATATCTGGAAAATTTTCAGTCTATCTTTAACATGACATGGGCATGATCACTTAACGTTTTTGGTTCAATATGGCAATCTACTATTTTTATACTATTAGTCTACTATTTTATATTATTGTTTGGAGGGACAAAAAAATCAGTCCTAGAGAAAGTGACGTCTTTTAAAGTTTTGGATCTCAACAAGTCCTAATCCTGAAATCATATTTAGTATTTTGTAGGGTTTGTTTCTGAACCACTTTTAGCTGGAGGTCTATAGAATCCTTCAATTTGCACAATGTTAAAATCTCCACCTATTTACTGTCATGCCTTTAGCCTTATCGGAAATGAAATGAGCTTGACGTGTTTGGTCATATTCATTTAGGATCTATAAGTTCATAATAGACACTTCCATGGACCCAGTTGTGCCTACTACCATAACACTGTTAATATAGCAAAAGTGTTTATATGGTCTTTCAAGTCATTTCTCAACCCTCAATTTTGGCATAGTGACGTATCTAAAACATCCCAACTGTTTGAACAAACATTCTGTAACCAGTCTACATAAGTTCAGAGTGTTACTACAATGTTTTTACAGCAGCTTTATCGTAATTAGAGTTGCCGCTATGCTAGAGCGAAGTAAAAGAAGATAACATTAAATAAGCCCTTCATCCTCTGAAGAAAGAACCTCGAATGCTTTTTTAAAATTTTCCGTTTCTGTGAACCGGCCACATGTAACTCCTTTTTACATCAGAAATCAAGCAAGATGTCTGGATTATATCCAGAGCAGTGTAACATCAACTCATCTGTATACTCACGTCTATGAGTAGTTGACTATTAACTGTTCACCCTGATCTGCAAGTCAGCTTTAGTCGCTGTTAGGCCTGTTATGTTTAAAGTCGATGCCACAACAGGATAGTGCAGGTTTTCCTTCTGGCACTTCTTCTGACGATCAGCCTAAATATGGATTCCCATTCCCTCTGGGGTAGGAGCATAATCTGCAAGGCAAGTAAAACTTTTAGCTTGATTCTATCTGACTGCAAAAAAAAAAAAAAAAAAAAAAGCCATAGAGACACTTGGTAGAATTTTAAAGCAACACTACCTATGTGAGATTTGCTTGCAGGGTCCCCCTACAGACAAGAAACGGTTTTGCCTGTAACAACTGTCGTAAAATCTGTGTCGCAGTAACACACGTGCATTTGTTGACAAGCCAACGAGACCGAAGAACTTCCTGAAGCAGGACAACTGTGCGATCTATGTCTTCGGGCCAGGTAAAGTAGCCTTATTGGATTTTAAACAGACATAAACAGAGGGCTGTGACTTCAATAACATGGCGTGACACACAGCAAGCTCAAATGCACTAGAAATAGATGGTAAGCAAAGAATTAATATTTACTACTCCAACAGTAATAGCGCCAGGTCACCATGGCTGCTCCTCCTTCTGGCCCGGCTGGTGACGTATGTCGTAAAAAAAAAGGTCAAATTTTTGTAGATCTTTTTGTGGCGAGGTTCCTAAACCCGAAGTTTCATGATGACAGTTTGATGCTCTCAGGCGATGATAACGGTGTATTTGATCCCATTGCGAGTTGATGTACCAACAGAATGATCTGGTTAAATATAGTTTGAAGGCTGAAAAACTACATAGTGTTACTTTAAAATGTTTAACAAATAATATGCTGATTGAAATATTACGGGCAATTATTATTGCTAATCCTGTTAATCTGTTACCTAGCTAACTACCAAGCACAGGTCAACATGAACTTGCAAAATGTATATTCCACTTAGGCTGTATTATCATGAGTGCTCAATGTTAAATTACACTTTTTCACTTGCACGTTCCTCTTTGTGGGTCCCCAGGAAATGCCTCAGGAATGCTGCTGGTGGTCTAGTGGTTAGGATACTCAACCCTGGGCCAAGAGGTCATCAGTTTGAATCCTACCTCAAGCACTACCATCGTTGGGTCCCTGAGCGTAACACATTACCCCAAGTTGCTCTCAGGAGAACCCTGACTTTAGGAACTTGCTGGCGATAAATGCTACAAATGTAAATAAATGAAAATGCATGTTGATGTGCTAGATGCAGGCTCCATAATGGTCATACTGCATTCCTTAGGGCCTGCCATTAATTGTTTTTGTTTTTTTTAATTAGCTTTATAAATTGTTACGAAAGGCAGAGATACAGAAGAGATATAATGAGAGATGAATTTATGGTATATTTTCTTCATAGTGTATAAGGTGAAAACTGTGTTGTTCACCAGGCTTAAGACTCTGGGTCAGGTCAGGTTGAATCTTCAGACAAGTTGAGTGTCAAATCCACATCCTGACATTAGATCATTTAATCTAAAAAAATGAAGGTCTAAAAATGATAATTAAAATATAGGCCTATATTTTTATAATACATAAGTGACATTCTTTTCAGATTCTCTCTTCGGAGGAGTAGAGAAGTAGAAATGCTGTGCAAAGCTGCATTACAGATCTAGAGTTCATGTTTTAGTGGAGAACTTTAATCAGACCACAAGAGCTGTTGTGGAAGCTTGAGGGGCAAGCCAATGTACATGTTTTAGAGAGAGAGAGTTCTTGTAGACCTCTAATGTTAAACCATGGCTTGGTCATGGACCGCCAGGACCTGCGGTTAAAGCAGTAAAAGCTGGAGACATGCTCCAGGGACTTCAAGGTCTTCAGTCAATCCCCAGAATAAATTCTCAGCCATTTAATAGCCCTGGAAATGGAGCAGAGGCTCTAAAATACTTCCTCATCCAGGCCTCCCTCTCTCTCACTCTCTCTCTCGTTCTCCCCCAATTTCTTTCATGCTTTCTTTCTCTTAGTTCTTGCCACAAAGCATCTGTCTTTCTCTTGTTCCTTGTCTCTCTTACACTCTTTCATTCTTGTTGTCTTTCTCTCTCCAACACTGTTTTTCTTTCTGGTTCCATCTTTCCTCTCCCTCACGCCACCTCTGTTTTTGTCCCTTGCTGTCTTTTTGCCATACTCAATCTCTTTTTCTCTCTATTTGTTTCTCTCAAACACACAAACTCATCTCTCTCTTCACTTCTCTGACTTGCTCTCTCAGTGTCTCTCACACACAATCTTTCTCTCATTCTGTTCTCTCTCATGCTCTTTGTCTTTCCAACTTTCTCTCTTTCTTTCTCATCTTCTGAATCTCTTATCTTCCTCCTCCCTATCTTTCTTTTTTTTCTTTCTATTCTCTTTTGCTTTTCTGTCCTCATTTGCCTTTTGTTCTCTCTCTCATTCACTTTTCTTTCATTCTTTTTCAATTAATCACTCGGTCTCCCCCTCCTCTCTCCCTCTTAAATGATCACTCTGTCTCTCACACTCACTCTGTCTTTCTCGAGCCCATGTCTTTCTTTTTTCCTAATCAATTTGTCTTTCTCCACTTTCTCTCTCTTTGTCTTTGTCTCTCTTGCTGTCTTTCTCCATTACACTCTCTCTCTCTCTCTCTCCCTCTCTGCGCCCCCTCACGCTTAACATGTGCAACATCCACATTTGATTGACAAATGGCTCAATTGATCTTTGCTGTATTGTTTTAAGGAAATAACTATTATATTGGGGTTCAAGTTTATGGCACGATCCATTTAATCCTTTTTTGCATCATTAACTTTCCCTCCGGCATTCTCTGACAAAAAAACTCATTTGTCTCGACAATCTCCAGGAAAGGGAAAATGCATTTTAGAGGAACAATCCCTTTATATTCATTAAATGATTTCTAATTATCCATCTCCCTTTCCTCCTCCTGCCAGCGCAACTTTTCCACGGAGCTCAGGATGAGAAGAATCCCTCCATCCACCCCCATAATCTCGTTTCCGCTCAGGACAAGCCCTCCCGAAAACACCCGGCAGGACCTAATCATCCCCATGCCCAAATGCGTGATCAAAGATCAAGGAAACAGCCTGAGACAATCTTTCAGATCGAAGGACAAAAAAACTTCAAAAGATGGTGATAATCCATCAGATCCAAGGTACACGCCCCGCTTTCACATTCATCTCTATGGCAAAACAAAACAAAAAAATCATATAAATATATATAATCTGTAGTCTATATGCCCCACTAAACCGTATGGATCCATAACGACCACGTTGGACCACATTCTGCTCCTGGCTGCTTGGAGCCGAGCCAGGCTGTGTGGCTGAGGTCCTGCTAGCCTGAACAGATACTTTCAGACATCTCATTTCTTCCCTTCATTCCAGAGACAACACTGCGCCCTCCCCTTGCGTTAGCCGATTTAACCCTGATCGGAGATCAGCAGCGTTTTGCGCGCCTCGCTCCGTCCCATACAGCGCCGTGGCCGCGATGCTCTCGCCGTCCAACTCCACTTAAGTCCGAGCGCCTTCCTTCACCCGGAGACAGAGTTCATCTTCCACAGCTTGTGTATATATATATATATTCTCCTTTTTAATTTTTCCCTTCACTTTTATGACTCTTCCTCCTCCCCGCTTTTTGCATTTCGCAGAGGCGCACACGAACGAATGAGCAGATCAACCCAGGTTTTGTAATATGAACTTTTGGCCAAGTGGAATATGTTTTTATCTGTCTGTAGCAACCTGCTGGTTTACATCAAGGGTGGACTCGTCTTGGTGGTAGGTATATCACTAATGAGGAGCGGAAAATTACTCCAATGATTCGCGTTATAACCTCTTGAGCTTGATTTATCTAATCAAAGCGAGTTATAATGCGGGTCACTGTAATTACGCGTAAGAATGTGTATTTCGTTGTCATTGTTCTGTTTAACCCGACTCATATGCTTTTATAACTCGTATATGTTACGTTTGTTAAACCCATGCCCTGTGATTATGCTCATAACTCGTAGCCCGGGTCACTGTAATTATTTGTAAGTGTAATTACACGCAGTAAAACTCGACGTGTGAGGCGTTAAAACTTGATGTGCGATTTGTTATAACGCACATATCACTGTAATTATGGACGCATTATGGGCGCATTATATCTCGACTCATGACTAGTTATAATCCACGCGGTGTGCTCTAATTTGACATTTGGAATAAAATGATATAAATATTTATAACGTGCAAATTGCTATAATAATGATTCAGGACAAGTTATAAGCCGTCACATGCTCGTAATTGCAGTAATATGTGCATTATAAGCGTGCATAATTAGTTATTTATATGTACCGTAATGTTTACTGTCAAGTTTGACTTCATTTCTTTATGTTAGAAAGCGCATGTTGCTGTGATTATTAGCGTGGTAACTGTACTCAGGACTAGTTATCATTCGGCATGCAATACGTTAGACTTAATCCCGATACTAACTTGAATCTGCAAGCGTGAACCTTCTGTCATGTTTGCCAACATTTACGGATGTTACATTTCCAAAAGTTGTATTGAAAAAGAATTTTTTTGTGTGCTCCTTGTACGTTGTCGTTTTATTTAATTGTTAAAAAAAAATAACTTGGTGTGGGTGTTTCTAAAGTTAACGAGTTGCATGAAATAAAACCGGCCCTTTCTGAAAGGAGGTGTCGTGCTGCAACAGGAGATGTGTGTGTGTATGTGTGTGTGAGAGATTCCCATCGCGCAGCTGCTTTCATCTGCGGATTCATGCAGGTACATGGGCAGCCTCGGATCGCAAGTGATGTGCGACAATATCCCGGGTTTGGTGAACAAACAGCGCCAGTTGTGCCGCCAGCATCCACAAATGATGCAGGCGATCTGCGGCGGGATTCCGGCCTGGATGAGCGAGTGCCAGCATCAGTTCCGCCATCACCGCTGGAACTGCAACAGCAGCGCCCGGGAGCACAACGTGTTCGGGAAACTGCTGCTGCGCAGTGAGTATCCAAACTCTCCAACATGCTTCCTCCTCCTCCTCCTCCTCCTCCTCCTCTTACTGCTGCTTTACTTCTCACTGCTCCAACACCTCATAAAACGAGGGGTGAGGGACTGTCTCTTGTAAGCAAATATACTGAACATTGTACTTGAAAATAGTCCGGATATAGTATCTGTCTATTATTACTCTACCTCTTGCACATTCAGTGTAAATGTCAATTTCAACCTGTTAAGAATACTGCATCCTGACCTGACTTGACAAAAAAATTTACCTCTTTGTCTATTTCTAGCCTCTAATTATATATATTTAAAAATGTCTAGTTTAAAATGTATATTGCATATTGTCTGGTTTACAATGTATATTGTTTAATATATATTTTAGTATTTCTGCTTATTTATTGTCTATCCCATGTGCCTAGTCGTGCCACTGCCTATTTATTCTCTGTTCTACTGTTCTTTGTTTGTTTGCACTGGAAATAACCTGGAGCCACGTCGTCTCGTCTCTCTATGTATCTGTAGAGTATATAGCAGAGATGACAATAAAGTTGACTTTGACAGTGGAAATATTGTTTTGGATGCTACATAGGACTGGGCATATGTCCTCAAGTCAATATCACGATTAACTGAGCATTTTACCTCAATTACGATGGATGAATGAATTATTATTTTGGTTTGTACTGTAAATATGCTCAACTATTAAAGCTTAAATAGCTTCGTAATGAAAGAGTGCGTATATTTGTTAAGACCTTTTTAAAGTATTAACAGAAGGTTTGAAACAATTAAAATAATTGTCACGATTAGAGCTAATGAATGTCTGTTTAGATTAACTGCCCAGCCCAAATGCTGCATGTTGGAACAGTAGATGAAAGTGAAAGTCAGTTTCATTGTTGGGTTGCAACATTGTCATCATGATGTGTACATGCAATAGCCATGTCGGTAATTTAGGCAAATTCATTTAAACGCCTAATCCTGTAACCTTTTTCATTTTTGGTGCAAAAGGAAAACTCGCCCAGTTCTCATTTTCCATGACTAATCTACACAAGAGGTGGCGGCAGCAGCTTAGTGGTAAGATACTCCTATATGAACCAAAAGGTCATGGGTTCAAGGCTTCACATTAACCCTAGTTCTCCAGCCCTACCATCATTGAGACCTTGAGCAAGACCTTTACCCCAAGTTTTTCCCTGTAATTTGGAAATGTGAGTTGATCTGAATAAAAGCATCCACTAAATGGCATAAATGTAAATTGAAGAAATATAAAATAATTTACTCTGAAGATTTTAGTTGTTTTTCTTAGTTTTTTAGCTTAATTTTTTCTTCGATTTTTTTCTTAATATCATATAACCCGAATTGGTCATCTCAGCGATATTCATTTATTCAGTAAGATGAGGCAGAGTGATTAAAAAAAAGCAGATGGGAGACCTGTATTTAATAATTTGAAATCTCAACTCTAATTTAGAACAAAAAAATGCAAATCTGTCAAGTAATATTACCTTTAACAGCAGGCATTTTTCCAAACATTGCATCCAAAACTGGAGGGCTTAATCATATTAAATTAATACAAATGTAATTCCAGATTTATTTACTTAATATGCATCTGAAACATAAACAGTCTTATACATAAAAACATAGTAATTGTAAGACAATATTTATGTGCAAATAGATGTTCTTACGTCCTAAAATCCATCTTAGCTACCACTTTCCCATGCCATTGTTCCTGTGTTTCTCATTAGCTCATTTCGTAGATCACACACAGACTAGCATTTCTGTAAATCCAAACATGCGTAATACATTTTTTTTTTTTTTTTGCATCAGTCTGCTGTACAAACTCTTAAGAATTTTAAGTCCGGCTTGTCTTTACGGAAAGGGCAGAAATGTCCAACACATGGCCCGGCTTTAAGAGGCTCTCTTTGCTCTATTCTCTCGTCCTGTGTAAAATCATATTAATGGGAACATCTACACAGGAACTCGAGCCCATTCTCCCAGGCCTCTTAGCTTGCTCCGCACATAAAAGTTAGGTTAAATCTCCGACTTTAATCTTCTTGCTTTGGTATTCGGACCTCCCAGCAAGGCTGGCTGGGGCATTACGGTGAGGCCCTGATTGGCAGCGTTTCTCTGTGGCGCTGTGAGAATCTACTTATTGTCAATGTCAGTGCACTAATTTAGAACAATTGCAGGGATTTCAGTGGCATGGATCCTCTCTTAGGCTTACAAAGCTCCCAAAAGAAACGCTAAAACCTCATAACCCCTGTTTTTCGTATAACTCTTGCCCACAAACTGTTGCTAACCATCTCGCTCTTTCTCTTTATTTTATCTTTCTCCCTCTCTCTCTCTCTCACTTTCCCTCCTCCCCCTCCTCTCTCTCACTCACTCACTAGCTCACACCAACTACTCTCACTTATACCTCATGAGAACCGCCTCCTTATCTCTCGGGCTGAGAGCCTTTGATCCCTCAGCAGAAAGAGAATACACTCGACATCAGAGCATTGTTTTGAAGACAAACCGATAAAGAGGGAACATCACAGTGTTCTCCAAATCTTCAAACGGCTCCCTCGAGCTTCTGTTCCGTTTGGCCGAGATGGAGCGTGGGGAAAATTGATAGCAGAGGAAAAGTTATGCCATGGGGTTTTATATAATATCTTGTGTAATTTGCGTATTTACTATACTTAGAATCTTTTTGTATTCAGTGTGTAAATATTGATTTGCCCTCTAAAAGGTTTTGAAAGGATAAGTAACCTTTGAAGCAACTGAGGCCACTAATGGTTGTTCATAATAACAGTATCTAGATGCTTTAAAGATGCTGTTATTTTTTAACAGATTATCTATTTAGAATTATTAAACTGCTGCAGATCTTAGGCACACTCAATGCAAAAAGTCTCCAGGACCATAATTATAGTTTGAATAAGGCATGTAACTTAATTGCAGTGTCTTTTTCTACTTCTAGTTTAGGGTTTTTTATATTTGATCTTCTATTTGTATAGGCACAGGTAAAACTGAGATATGATCCACCAAGATCCCTTAGTGGACTTCAAAGCACTTGTATATAGGGATGCACGATAATATCAGAATCATATCGGAATCGGACCATAATTGCTTTTTTTAAGTCATTGGCATTGGACCGATGCTTAGATTTATTATTTATGCTTAGATATTTTCAGTTTATATTTTATGACGCATTTAATGTACGTCGGAAAAATATATAGCATATGGGTCTTAAAATATATGGCATTATTTTTTGTGCCAAAATTCTGAGCAAGCAGTGGAACATTCGCAAGCAAAATCTCTTGTCTTTACTTGCTCAACTATGCCTGCACGTGAAAATCTTTAACCAAAATTTGTGTTTGCCTCACTTGCTATGTCCCGAGCCGCGTGCTACCACATTTAATATGCGGTAGTATACTGCTCAGGAAATAGCCGGAGTTGTAGCTTAACGGCTCTCTACGCACTAGCTAGTCCACATAGAGTGTCACATGCGCCCTATTGGACTTGGTACACCACATAGGGCGGGAAGTGACTTTTTCTCAAATGTTGTGCACTACACTCGAAGTGCTCTGCCTTCACTCGACTCATGCTCACTTGAGTTGGCGGTGTGTTAGAAGTGTCAGAGTTATGGTGCTATTTTTGTGCTACAATTCTGAGTGCGCAGTGGAGCTAGCAAAATATCTTGTCTTTACGCGTCAACTCGGCCTTCCTCATTTATCGGGCATCGGCAGATATAAGCATGAAACATATTGGATATCGGCATCGGCCAATAGTTTCCTTATCGTGCATCCCTAGTTGTAAGCATTGGATGAGAGCATCAATCAAATGCCATACATGGAAAAATGCTCGCTGTAAATCTGCTGCACTTTAGCACCCCTTGAACTATTCCAGATCTGTGAGTGTTTGTTTACCGTGTGGTGATTTGGTGCTTGCCGAGGGTCGACTGTCACCTCACATGCGTAGTTCCACGATGGGCTCTGGGACCCATGATCCTGAATAGGACAGAGCAGTTTGAGAATGAGAGAATGAATGATGGAATGAATGTCCTCTGTTTTTCCTTAGGCAGTCGCGAGGCCGCCTTCGTCTATGCCATCTCCTCGGCCGGCATGGTGCACACCCTGACCAGGGCCTGCAGTCAGGGCGAGCTGGACACCTGCTCGTGTGACCCGGGGAAGAAAGGCTCGTCGCGGGACAGCAAAGGGCCCTTCGACTGGGGTGGCTGCAGCGACCACGTGGATCACGCCATCAGGTTCACTCAGGCCTTCGTCGACTCCAAGGACAGGAAAGAGAGGGACGCCAGGGCGCTAATGAACCTGCATAACAACCGCGCGGGAAGGAAGGTAACTTCGTCTTTGTTTTACGTAATGCATTTGCTTGTGAATGTTTCGAGTCATTTGTTAATTTTAAAGTCCAAATACAGCCTTGTGACTGGTTAAAGTTAGGCAAAAATTGGCACCTGCAGAATCTTTAATCAAATCATCTGTAATCTGTTTTGCACTTAAAATACAATTATGATGCAAATAAATTAATCACATTGCCTCTGTTTTACGACAGTCACTTATGGGGTAACTGTCATAACAAACTAATTGGTTAGCTAGGTTGCTAACTGTACATTTAACAGTACCTAACCGTAATTTCCCTAGCTAATAGCCGTAGCTAGCAAGCTGAAGTTTGTATACTACTGCAAATTAATGAATAAATTGGCAAAATTGCGTCATAATATGGAGAACTGATGTTAAATAGATAACAGATTTAGGTTTGCCATGTTAGTTATGGCGAGCTAATGCTAGAAATGTAGCTGGCACTTAGTTAGCATGTTGCTATAACCCCCAACTGACCGCAGTTACCAAAAAATGTTATTATCCGTCTTTTAGTTTAGGAATCTTGGGTTACATTTAGAAAACAGGCCAAGGTGTAATGTGGTTTCATGTTTTTAATATCACAGTGAAGTTAGAGAGCATATCGTGTGATCTACTCAATATCTTACTCAATGTCATTTCCTAGTTACTGCAGTCACTTGTCACTTTACGCTAACAGGCTGCTAGCTACACTTCAAAGCTAGAGTTAACTAGCTATTCTGACTAGAGTTGGCATAACTACGGCAAATTCATTCATAAATATGCAGAATTAGACATTTTAATATTTAGGTTCAGGTTAGCCAGTCTAGTTTTCATAAACTAATGTTAAACATGTAGCTAGCAACTTGTTTGCTTGTTGCTTTAACCCATACAATTCTTGTCACTGTTACTGGCACCTTTTAATTTGTCAATCTTCAGAAATAGATGGAATCCCTTACAAAAAAACGAAATGTTTGCGGCAGGTGTTGGCGAACAGTGGAGTTTGTCAGAATATTTCGCCACAGGTTTTAGATTGTCAGGTACTAGCGGCAAACTTGTGGCAATGTTCTGGCAACAATGACAAATCGCCACTAGTAGCAAATGTATTTGCCAGAGATTTGCCAAAACAATTAGCCAGTAATGGCAAATTTGTAGTGAACTTTTGGTGACAAATTCGTCAGATGCATACGTTTTTCACAAAGTTTGCTAGAAGTCCACCTCAAGCTCGCCACAAACCTAATCTGCATGTGAAAATATGACCTTGCTGCAAAGGTTAACGGCAACTCTTTGCCAGAAGCCTAACATGTTTGTACGGGATGTACCAAATAGGGCTGCTCGATTATGAAAAAAAACATAATCACGATTAATTTGGTCAATCTTGAAATCACGATTATTTAACACTATACTTTGTGTTACTATTTAAGACTTTATGCTGCTCTCCTCCTTCCGCCATCTTTACCCGCTCAGACTGTACACCGCCACCAGAACACACACGTGCGTTCAGTCTTCGGAAGGTGCATTAGTGCACGTGCGTGTGTCATTCGGAACACAAGACAAAATATGAGTATACTTGCAGAGCGTAATGTGGCAAAATAATTGTAATTATAATTGTTTTTTGTCGATTACATTATTTTTGTGATTGTTTGGAGCTGAAATTGAAATTGAAATTAAAATTCGATTAATTGCACAGCCTTAGTAACAAAATTGTATCAGAAATTTTTCTTTACCAAAAAAGCAGCGCCCGCAGTGCTTGGGGACAGTACCGTACTTATGAGTACCTCAGTGGTACTTTTGCTGCTCCTGCTCCTAGGATTCGAACCAGTGACCTTCTGATCACAGGGCGAATGCCCTAACCGCTATGCTATCAACTGCCGCATTCTTGTGTGCTTTGGGTCTTTGTGCTATAGAACCCATAGTCCTCGAGTCAAATCTAGTTTCTTTACACTGGGTAGCAGATTTCACTTTAAAATCTCTTGGTAATCCTCTGATTTGTCTGTGATACAGTCAAGACCTCCAGTACCAGAGGCAGCAAAGCTTCATTTTGCCATCTAGAAAACAAATAACTGGCGTGCTTTGTCCACAGAACGTTTGCCAAGCAGGATTGTGGTTTGTCCAGGTGATCAGTCGTGCCGTTTGATGTCTGTTTTTCAGCAGTAGGGTTCTCCTTGGCTTTAGCCCATTAAAGCTTTCTTGGTTTAGTGTATAGCATATGGTATGTGATTTCAGATAGTTTCAGTTCAGCCTTTAGGTCTTTGGATGTTTTATTCTTTTTTTCATGTTCAACTATTTGCACTAACCTTCAGGGAGGCTCTAGATAGTTCCAGGCTTTTTCTAAATAACAGTGTGTCGATAGCAGTTTCAGTAGACTTGTTTTTTCAGGGAGATATTCTACATGTTCTTAAATATTATGTGTGCCAATCATGGTGACCAGGACGGTAAGTGACCCACACTCTTTGCGTGATTAATTTAGATCTACAGTATTTTAAAGAGAGTTGCACCGTTCCAACTTTTTCAGTTAGAGAATTAAAGAGAATTTACTACGTCATAATTGTAAATGGAAAGGTTTGGTTGCCATTTGCCAGTTGTTGTAGAGAATGTGGACAGAGTGCATGCACGCACAGGTAAAAAGAAGTGCAGTAAGTCAGCACGATGGAAAAGAATTGATAAATCTATCAGAACATACTGTTAATAACATCATTTTCATGGTAAGATTTCAAATTCGGTACTTTATTCCGTTTTTTTGGTAGGCTTTGAAAATGTTATTAATCTTTACCTTTGTTCTTTAAGCAGTTTCTCACCTTAATGATAACTGACCCATATTCGTTATGATCATAAATCTAAGCATCTCGTACTATTTTTGGCCTTTTATTCAGGCAGTGAAGCGCTTCATGTCGTTGGAATGCAAATGCCACGGCGTGAGCGGCTCCTGCAGCGTAAGGACCTGTTGGCTAGCCATGGGGGACTTCAGGCAGACGGGCGACTACCTGCGCAAGAAGTACAACACCGCCACACAGGTGGTGATGAACCGCTACGGCACAGGCTTCACCAGCGCTTACAAGAAGTTCAAGAAGCCTGCCAAGAACGACCTGGTGTACTTTGAGGACTCGCCCGACTACTGCATATTGGACTATGAATCTGGTGAGTGTGTTAAAAGTCTACCTATAATACACACGTAGATACAATAAAGATTCCTTACAGAGGAAGTGGCCCCAGTTAAAGTCATCATTTATACCCTGAGTAAACATACTAAAGTATATAATATGTACAGTACATAAGTATTAAAGGTATTTGCTGGAATTAATGAAGATGAATACCTGCCTTGGAGTATTAAAGTTGGGGGCTATATGGTTTAGGTGCTTCTAAAATATGATGACCAATTCTCAAATGTGACCCTCCACGGCAAAACCAGTCGCTTGTTGCAACGGAGGTTTCCGAGAAAAACGAGCGTTTATGTTGCGTGGGGTAAAATTTTGGATTTTTGGTTTTTAGTGTTTTGAAACAGTGGAAGGTCTATACTGTACTGTTGTGAATAAATTTGGCTGAAAAACTTCCAACGTGACTTTCTTGAGGTGAGGAATTCAATTCCAGCAGAATGTTAAAAGTTTCTGTTTTACTACCTTCGATTTCTTCCCTAATTTCTAACTCTGCACGGCAAAACCAGTCGCTTGTCGCAACGGAGGTTTCCGAGAAAAACGAGCGTTTATGTTGCGTGGGGTAAAAGTTTGGATTTTTAGTTTTTAGTGTTTTGAAACAGTGGAAGGTCTATACTGTACTGTTGTGAATAAATTTGGCTGAAAAACTTACCCTTTCCATCCTAAAAACGTGACTTTCTTGAGGTGAGGAATTCAATTCCAGCAGAATGTTAAAAGTTTCTGTTTTGACCGCTCTACTTCAATATTTACGGTAAATCCACTGGTTGACTAGCGTGAAGATATTTCTCCGGAATCCATCTTCGTCTCCCGAGTTCAGTTAACCTAACGCAGGTAGGCTATCCGTGTGGCTGTGAATGCAGCGTAGGCTACCGTAAATGCAAACGTAGCCGCGACCGCACCAAGCGTCTGTGAGTGCTACGGCGATAGTCAACTTCAAAGGCAGATTTCTCCGTTTCTCACTTGGCGTGACAGGAGAAACCCGACTCCTTTGAATGTTGATATCTCAGTCATATGTCGTCCAATTCATTCCATGTAGGTATCGTTTTGAAGGCTGATTTACGCCCTTTCATGAAAACATATCAATTTTGAGAATTTGCGACAAGCGACTGATTTTGCCGTGGAGGGTCACAAATACTGTTAATTCCAGAAATAATGTGAACTAGACTATGGCACATACTAGTAAGCAGAGAAACCAGAGCTATAAAGATCATGTTTGCACCATTAGTTACATAAAAGCCTGCAGGTGGGAATATCAGCTCCTTCAAACCAATTTCCATATGGGAAAAAGTTTGGGTTTTTTTTCTGTCATTTTAACTACAAAATTATGAAGTGTGACAAGTAATGTCAGTAGAAATGAGTTAAACGTGCATTACTTTCATTAGAACTGTTGTCAAGTAGAGAATGGAAATGACTAATATTGATAACACTGAGTCCAAGTACAAAATACTCAAAATAATAGTTAACTATGGAGTACGTAGTGCTTTTGTACAAAGTGCACTTACTCAAGTATAGGGATGGATACTGAAACCCGGTGCCAAACAGGGCCCTGGGGCTAAATTTTTGTAGTATCAGTATGAATAAGCTCTGACGTTAATGGTATTGCTTTCGGTGCTGGAGAAATTAATACATTTTTTTTGGTTTCTACATAAAAGTGATCTTTCTTAGTTTATCTGACCAGCTTTGTTACTGATTAAGACGTTAATCTAAAATGCTCTCACGCGATACACAGGGAAACTCTCGCACCCAAGCCCACGCACGCACACAGATGCGGGTGTCGCTGTCCGATCTGCGTGGGTGTGCGGAAAGTTCTGTTCTGCTTATTGCTGTATGTGATTTGTGTACTGATAACCGGTGGAGCCAGCCCAATCGGAGAGAGTAGGCACACAAATGTAAACTTTAAATCACATCTTAATACTTCGACAGACATATAAATTGTGTATTTGTGTAATTGTGTATATACATACACAATCACATGATACTTAACTTGATAACCGTTAATGGACATTAAAATATATGATGAGTACAGCCTGCCTGCCTGCCAGCAGATATGCTGCGTTTTATTTTGTGTGATATTATAAAACACTTAAATAAATGCACAACAACTCATTATGGACTGAGAAGTCGTTCGAAAGAATTACAACTAACAAAAAAAAACAATGTATGTTTTCATTTTATTGTAATGATCGTAGTGCGAGAGGAATATTTGTCAGCTTACTGTGTCAACAGTTTGCTGAATAATAGTAAGTGTTTTGTTGAATAAAGCAGTCTTAAAGTACCAGACCGTCTGTCTGTTTACCTGTACAGAATATAGCAGAGATGACGAAGTTTACTTTGATAAGTAGTACCTGTAAGAGTTGTAGTACTGCTAAAATCTTAATGATACCCAACCCTACTGAAGTATTATGCACCACAGCTGTGTGTGTGTGTGTGTTTATAATACTTGAGTAACTGTACAAAGGACTTAAGTAATTATGTACAAAGTACAATAGCTTAAGTCTGCACACCTTTTTACTGAACGTCTTACACAACATTGGCAGCTCATTTTTATACTGAGAGTGAAGCATTATTTAGTGTAAACCCTGGATTCCCGTCCTGTATCACGTACAGCCCTCCTCTGCTGCCTCTGCCCCTCGCTCTCTCCTGACAATCTGTAAAGCATTAGTCTTGCCCTCAAACACCGAGAGAATGTAATCAGAGAATGGGAGCCATTTAGCTGCCTATTATATTCACAATAGTCATAACCCAATCTGAAACCCGATTTCGACTGCTTCAAATCTCCCCCAAGGGCACTGGACTATCTCTCGCTCTCTCTGCCGTCTCCGGCTGCAAGCGTATGATTGTGTGGGTTTGAGCGTGTGTTTGTGCTGAATAACACCAGGTGTAGCTATGTGGGTGCGAGCGGGAGGGGTGGAGGTGCCTGTCAGGCCGTGGATGATCCCGGCTATCGGGTGACGCCACGTTTAAGGCACATTACCAGAGATCTGTGGACGGCACAGAAGAGCTGAAACACGATCCCCGTTCACCGGCGCTATAAATTACTTGCCCTCGCCAGCACACCTCTCTCCCGTCGGCCCAGACTAGGCAGGAATATTTAGAGGGGGTAGGTCATGTCTCAGAGCTTCCCACAGGGCACGCCATCATCTCCCAGAAAGATCTGTTGTTGTGTTGTCAACAATGCACCAACACAATAGGTGTTCGCAAAACACTTAATACCCACGAACAAATTATACACCCATATCTGTCTCCCCTGTTTTGCGTGTTCATCTCAGACCCTGGGGTTATGTACACTACAACCCGACTTGGGTTTTGCGTAATTCAACTCGGCTCAGTGTCATTCCGATAGCGCACTTTCGAACTGACATTGTCGCGAAGCAGCGGGTCCAAGCCCCTAATGAGCAAGTCCTGGGGCGACAGTGACAAGGAAAACTTGCAAGGACGGGATCCAGTCGTCCTCTGGGTGATGTCGAGTTGAGCTTAAGCACTTGGAGTGTGTATGTAAGTGCGTCTGTGTGTCAAGGATTTCAGTGTTTAGATTTTTAGCGATGGTTCCATATGACCAGGTTTCTGTTAAACATGGCACGGTACCACTTTTTTATGTCTGATACAATAATGCGATACCGATATTGTAAATTTGGATATCTGACGATACGATACAAATCTGGTAGTCTTTTTCAGTGGAAAAGAAAAAATAATGCTTTAATAATGTCTGAATACATGACTGAGATTAGTCTGTTATGCTTAAGGAAATACTTGACTTAAATACTGTTTTCCTAACTTCAACAACCTAATAATTACACACCCATATGTGTATGCCAAATTATTTATTATTAAAATAACATCTCAAAAATGATTCGTTTAAACACAGTTCTGTAATTTTGTGACGGTCCCTAATCCTGCGGTGCTAAAACCATCAGGAACACGGACATTGCTAGTGAGAGCTGGTGTTGTTAACGAAATTAACCAGTATAATCACATGATCTGCTTTTGGGGTCGTAGTGTGTTGTGTTGCTTGTTCTGCTCATTGTCATATCAATATGTAGAAATTAGTGCGAATATCGTCACCTCCCATACATAACCAATTGAGCGTGTGCCCAGCGATACCCAATCCAGCTTTCTGAGTCGTTGTTGGGCCGATATCGGATCAGTGCCATCTTTAGTCTCTGTAGAATCAGATGATCAGCAAGCAGCGTATCTGCTTTTTACAATAATTTTTCCAGTAGATTTAAAACCTTGATGTCATTTTTCAAAGCTGTAGACGCAAAACTCAAACTGGTAACCACTTTTAACACAGACTGTCCAATATTCACAACATTGCCTTGCATTCAGATGTGCTCTCACAGATTAAGAGGATAATTTCTCTGTTAAGTTGCTCATACAACCATTAGCTAATTTAGTACAGAATACGGGATACGTTTAACCGTCTTGCCACACGTTAACTCATCGTAAAGGAAGCAGGAGAGAGAATATACTACAGACAAAGTGGAATCTCTGAATAAATCCACAATTTATTGGTGAAATACTATTTATTGATAACATTTAAACTTTTGCCTAGAATTAAATTGTAGAAAATAGATTATGTAGTGTTGACAGAGGTGGACAGTAACTAAGTAAATTTACTTGAGTACTGTACTTAAGTAGAGTTTTCGAGGATCTGTACTTCGCTTGAGTAGTATTTTATTTGGAAACTTATGACTCCCACTTCAGTACATTTGAAAGACAAATACCATACTTTTTACTTCAATACATTTCTATCAAGGTTCTCGTTACTCGTTACTTTCCAATCAGTGGATAAAGTGGATGTTATTCCAAGTGTGACTGTTTTTTTGGCAGGTGACAGTCTATCAGTAATCAGAAGGGTTACTTCACGCTTGTAGACTATAACTATAAAACCAAGTTCAGACAGTTCTGCTGTTTTTTGTTGTGATTAAAACATTGTTGCTGTTGGTAAGTGATGAAGCTAGAGGTGCAGAGCTGGGTTAGCAGGTTGGAATGTTAAGTTTATTTTCTGAACAAGCTGCATTTATAACTATTGCACTGCCCCCCTGGTTAACATACACATACATATACAGTACTGTGCAAAAGTTTTAGGCAGGTGTGAAAAAATGCTGTAAGCAAAGAATGCTTTCAGAAATATAAATAATGATTGTTTATTTTTATCAATTTACAAAATGCAAAGTGAGCGAACAAAAGAAAAATCTAAATCAAATCAATATTTGGTGTTACTACCTTTTGCCTTCAAACCAGCATCAATTCTTATAGGTACACTTGCACAAAGTCAGGGATTTTGTAGGATTATAGTCATTATATTATTTTGTAGGATTATAGGATTATAGATCTGTGGTTAGTTCTCCAAGATGTTTGGAACAACCTACCAGCCGAGTTCCTTCAAAAACTGTGTGCAAGTGTACCTAGAAGAATTGATGCTGTTTTGAAGGCAAAGGGTGGTCACACCAAATATTGATTTGATTTACATTTCTCTTTTGTTCATTCACTGCATTTTGTTGATTGATGAAAATAAATGATTAACACTTCCATTTTTGAAAGCATTCTTTGTTGACAGCATTTTTTCACACCTCCAGAGCTGTGTCAGAACACTTCCATGCTGTTTTGTGGGAGTGTGTAGTCTTACTATTAATTAAAAAATACAAATGACTGGTTTTCTTTGTCAGTTTGGGTTGTATTTTGTTCTGTAACATTCTACCAGTTCCTTATTCTACAGCTTCTACAAGCTAGTTAGAAACATTAGCTATTGGAAGTGTTGTGGCAATAATGCAACAATGCGGTGAAAGAAAGTATTTTTCATTACAAGTAATTCACTTACAAGTGCCCACTTCTGAGAGTTGATGGTTGATGTTTAAGTTGCGTGAGTGGCAGTGTGTGTGTGTAATTTCTTTTAGAGCGTTTAAAATAAAGCAAATAAGAAACCTACATGAGAATGAGTGTTTTAGGGACTTTGTAGAGACAGCAAACTGCAGTAAATGTGTGTAGTGTTTAGTGACTGTGGATTAGAAAATAAGACAAGAATATGTTGGATTCTGAGAAACAAATCCAAGTTTGTTCAGTTTAACCGATTTTAAAAAGCTGATTCGGATTCTTTCCTGATGTGAATGAGATATTGTACTTCAGTTTCTATAGCACTCTGCTGAACAGTTACTTATCATTTAGAGCAGCTGTGACTGTTGCTGGTTGGAATGAACAGACGGTCATAGTTTGATGGTAAGTTGAGTCATTTTCAACAGATGATTTCACAACATTGAACAAAAGATCTTCAGTTGATGTTTATTGTCCCAAGCAATTGAAAAAAAATGTTAGATGTGTATTTTGATCAAATGCAATTTGTGTCTACCCTTAGCAAAAAGTAGCATACTTGAAGTTCATTTTATTAAGTATGCTTGAGTATAAGTTTAAGTATAGCAAGTATACTATGGACCTTGTACCATGTACCTTGTAGCGTACTAGAAAGTATACTAATTTAATACTTCTTCAGACTAAATTGGAACATTTTAAAGTTTATAAAAGTATACTTTAAGTATACTTTATAAGGTCATTTTAAGATTACAAAAGTATACTTTCAGACTTAAGTAGACTTTTCTTTATACTTATCAGTACAAGTCAAGTATACGTCACTATACTATTCTTAAGCATATAAAATATAGTATATAAAAAGTAAACTTCAAGTATACTGCCTCAGTTTTAGTATATAATAAGTATACTCGTAGTACAATTGAATAAACTAATTTTTGCTAAGGGTAGAGTTTTGAGAAATGACACCAAGGCTCTGACACTAGTGTCCAAGTACAAATCTTTGACAGTGCGTTGGATCCACACAGGGACTCTTATGACGCATTAAATGGTTTAGGGAGTGGGCACGCTGCAGCCCGCTGTGAGAAAGCCTTAACAAAAAAAGGATTGCTTAAGGGCAGTCCCAGGAGAGCAGTGGCTACAGCTCTTCCCCCGAAAGTGTGAAATCGATTTGCAGCTCCCACCATAGCACCACATGCTAAAGCCATCTCTTGGTATCTTAATTCAATAAGCAGACGCACTTCAGGTGATGCAGGCAGTACAGGACCCGGCATACCGGCCTCTTTGGACCGCCAAGGGGTGGAGGAGCGGAGGAGGGGAGGAGGGCGAATTGCCGGGTCATGCCCAGACACATACCTGCCTACTCACCATCGCGTGCAAGACACCGCCAGTGACATATCAGGGCTGCGTCTACCAGCAGAACGCAGCCGCTTGAAAATGGAGGAGAACATGGCTTCACAAAACATATTCACGGTGCGCTAGGACGTCTGAAAGATGAAGAGGAGTTGCGCAAGAATGTTGACGCGAAACCCTTATCCAGAGAGGCTTAGGTTTCCTCATTACAGGGACAGTTCTCCCTGGAGCAACTTGGGGTCAAGGGTCTTCTGTGGTGCTCGATGGTGGTAGTGCTGGAACTAGGGTAGAGCCAGATTTTAGCCTGCAACTTCCTGTGTCCCACCCGTAGGGCATAGGATTTTAAGAAAAAGTCACTTCCTGCCATATGTGGTGTAACAAGTCAAGTAGGACGCGTGTGATATGCGCGTCATGTGCACTACCTAGTGCTTAGAGAGCCATTAAGCTACAACCTCGACTATTTCCTGAGATGCATACTACTGCATAGAAATGCATGGTAAGAGCGCCTAACCTACCATACTATTAAGTGCGGTAGTACACGGATTGGGACACAGCTCCTCTGTGGGCTGTAAAAAAAAATTCCACCTTAGGCTTTGGATGTGTGTGGCACAAGCGCTACCTTTCTGACGTGCAATAAATGCGCCATAAAATATCGGCGTAAAATATTGGGCAAATCTAAGCAACGGTCTTGCCGACGCTGATGAAAGCAATAATCGACTGATTCTGATTTAATTCCGATATTATCGTCCCTACAATGGCCTATAAAAAAGGAAATAATGACAAAGGATTAATCTTTAAACCAGGGGTTCCCAAACCTTTTCGTCCCTCTTTTATAGATATGAATTTTTTCAAGATACCATTTCTCCTCATCCAATCCTTTTTGTTTTTCCTCGCCCACCCATTTTGTTGCACTTTTCAGTCACTCGTGTCTGGTTTGTAATGACATTTCAGGAGAGTGTAAATCGCCGCATCTATATCCCAAAACTACGCCTGTTTTTTCTTGTTAATAAATGTCTACAAGCATAAGTATAAACAATAAAACAAGACCATAGTCAGATAAACTTGGTGATAAATTTTAATCAGTTGGTGCCTTGAATAATTGTGTGCATTCACACCGTAACACCTTGGGGCAGTTGGTAGCGTAACGGTTAGGGCGAATCCCAGGACCGGTAAAGGTACCACTGAGGTAGTCATGAGCAAGGTACCGTCCCCAAGCACTGCCCATGTCAGCTGCCCACTGCTCCTTCACGGTTGGGTCAAATGCAGCGGTCACGTTTCGTTGTGGTGCACCGTGTGCTGTGCTGTGGTGTGTTCACCATGACAAATAATCACTCACTTTCAATCCGCGATAAGCTATGTCATGATTGTTGTCATTGCATAGCTAGTCCACTAGAGGCCACCGTTGGCAACACAGTTTTTCTTGTTGTAGGTCATTATCTTGTATCCTAAACAGCGACACACAAACGTCAGAGGAGATCGTTGTGTTGTGCTCCTAGAAAATAAATATATGTAAATATATTATAGTTTTTTGAAACTTCCAACGTTGAAATTGGAATCAGGGCTAAAAATCATATATCGTTCGACCTGTTTTTTTGACGTAGTGTTTCACTTGAACCAGAAATTCTTGAGGGCCTTCGTCTACGGATTTTTTTTTTTTCCCAGGGTGGCCTATGAAGGCCGGGGTTGATACAAGGTCTTTAACAATTTCGATATCAGCGGTCGATCAGCGCCACGCCAGCCTCCTAGCTGGGCGGTTTTGTCTAGATTAGAGCTGTTGAAATGAGCACGCGATGAAGAGCCGTGGCATGGGCTGATAGCTCCTATCATCAGTCCCTCATCTCGGGAATGACCAACCGGTCTTCTTCTTACCCAGCGCAGACAGCGCTGCACGACAAGCTCCGTCTGGGGACCAGACCAGGCGTCTGCCGGAGGACTGAGGTCGACTGTTCGCACCCGAAGTCGCTTAATCTCGCGTAATTGTCCCAGCAGGTGCTGAAGCAGCTCATACTGATGTGAAAAATTGATAGAAGCTATAATAACTTCTCGAAACTGTGAGGCCAAGTGAAGACTCTGTGCTCTTTAAGACGGGTGGCATCAAAAGGTCTTTGTTCCAGCCACGCTTGTCAACGGCAAATTGCAGTGCCGGAATATTTGACTGTGGAGGAGCGAGTTTCTCTGGCCTCTTTCATCCCTCCAAAATTACCCGAACCAGGTAGGGCTTGGGTTTAGATGTGCAGCTTACGTTTACTCAGTTTATGAGATGCTCTTGTCCAGAGTGACGTCCATTTCCTAATTACAAGAACAACCTTCCTGGGTAAACTCTGAAGTTTGATTAGGGGCTTTAAGTTGGATTTAGAGTCTAGCAGAGTTCAGACCTACACATTTATGACTCTGCACGGCAAAACCAGTCACTTGTCGCAAATTTTCAAAATGGAGTTATTGTGTTTTCATGAAAGGGCATAAATCAACCTTCAAAACGATACCTATATCGAATGAATCGGACGACATATGTGACCCTCCACGGCAAAACCAGTCGCTTGTCGCAACGGAGGTTTCCAAGAAAAACGAGTGTTTATGTTGCGTGGGGTAAAATTTTGGGTTTTTTGTGTTTTGAAACAGTGGAAGGTCTATACTGTACTGTTTTGACCGCTCTACTTCAATATTTACGGTAAATCCACTGGTTGACTAGCGTGAAGATATTTCTCCGGAATCCATCTCCGTCTCCCGAGTTCAGTTAACCTAACGCAGGTAGACTATCCGTGTGGCTGTGAATGCAGCGTAGGCTACCGTAAATGCAAACGTAGCCGCGACCGCACCAAGCGTCTGTGAGTGCTACGGCGATAGTCAACTTCAAAAGCAGATTTCTCCGTTTCTCACTTGGCGTGACAGGAGAAACCCGACTTCTTTGAATGTTGATATCTCAGTCATATGTCGTCCAATTCATTCGATATAGGCATCGTTTTGAAGGTTGATCTGTGCCCTTTCATGAAAACATAACTTCATTTTGCAAATTTGCGACAAGCGACTGGTTTTGCCGTGCAGAGTCACAATTCTGAATAGCTTGTATATGATCTTGGTTTGAAAGATTTACAATGTTTGTCAACTGAGTCACTCTTGTGAATTAATGTAGTTAGTCCAGAGTGACTTTTGTTTCCTAATTATATGGACAATCTCTTGAAATCTGAGTTCAATTTGACGTAAATCTGAATGATATGAGAGTGTCTTTGTGAACACACCTCAGCACAGCACCGCAACGAAATTTGATCTTTGCATTTATTTGACCCCTCTGCGAAGGGGCAGTGCAGTGCACGGGGAGCAGTCCTTGGTGGCGGTACCTTGCTCATGAGTACCTCAGTGGTACCTTTACCGGGATTTGGAGCAGCGACCCCCTGATCAGGAGGCCAACTCTTTAACCCTGTCACTATCAATTGAAATGAGGCTGATGTAGGTTGTGTTTACATAATTATGTCAGGAAGAGCGTCTGGTGTAAAAGTCATCTAGTTCGGAATGCGGACAACAAGGCAGTTGATCCGCGGTGGCGACCTCTAACGGCAGAAGGTGCAAGAAGATTACTCATAAGCTTGAATTGTTATTTTGGTTTGCCTAACGGATTTTGCAGTGCTTGCCTAGAAGGACACTGTTTAGAAACAGATTTGTATTTATTTTTACACTTATGTCAAGTATTTAGACATTGATGTGTGATAAAAGGGTTTCAGCAAGAATGAAAGGTGTACAAGACAGTAGTGAGACCAGCCATGTTGTATGGTTTGGAGACAGTGCCAATGAGGAAAAGACAGGAGGCAGAACTGGAGGTTGCAGAGCTCAAGATGTTGAGGTTCTCTTTGGGAGTGACGAGGATGGATAGGATCAGGACTGAGTTCATCAGAGGGACAGCTCATGTTAGATGTTTTGGAGATAAAGTCAGAGAGGCCAGACTGAGATGGTTTGGACACGTCCAGAGGAGAGACAATGAGTACATAGGTAGAAGGATGCTGAGGTTGGAGCCACCAGGCAGGAGGCTGAGAGGAAGACCAAAAAGGAGATTTATGGATGTGGTGAAAGAGGACATGAAGTTAGTTGGTGTGAGGGTAGAGGATGCAGAGGATAGGACTAAATGGAGACAGATGATTCGCTGTGGTGACCCCTGAAGGGAAAAGCTGAAAGAGGAAGAAGAAGATTTAGACATTGATAGCAATAGTATAAGTTTCTCTCTGTGTATCACCAAGTGGAAATTGAGAGAAAATGACAAAAATTGCATCAATGTCCAAATATTTATAGATTTAACTGTACATCCTTAATCAGACGCTCCTATCCAAAGTGACTTCATACATCCTTCCTGGACACCTGGACACACACAACACACATCTCAATTTTTCCTTGAAAGATACAGTTGCCAGTGTTTGTCAACAGGGGGAACTAATGTAAAGCCCAAACTTGTGAAATTCATACAGCATATGCAGAACATATTCATATGCTTCCTAGAGCATCTCCCATAAGATGGATTGGCTTGATGGAGACTTCCCCTGTTCCATATGGTCGCACAACAGCTTGACAACAACAGAGTTCAGATCTGGACTCTGTGCTGGCCACTCCATTGCAGTCAGAATTCTGGCTTATTCTTTAAATATTGCTGACACATTTTGGGGGTGTGTTTAGGGTCATTATCCTGTAGTAGGATGAAATTTGCCCCAATCAAGTGCTGTCCACAAGGTACATGGCACGGTGTTTTCTCAAGGAGCTTTCCGCTCTGTACAAATCTTCTATTTTACCACCTCTAAAGCACCCCCAGATCAACCAACTTGTGGGAGATGCTCCAAAAAGGATGCGGTGAAATCTCATCAGATTACCTTGAAGAATTGACCGCTAGAATGCCTGCGATCGGCCAGGCTGTAATTGCTGAAAAAGGTGGGTTTTTTGATGAAAGCAAAGTCTGAAGAACACATTCATCATTTCCAATAAAATCATCCTTTTTAACTCTTGACAATGTCTACATGTCCTGCCTATTTGCTGTATTTCCTATTCACACTAATTTCGTGTGTGTTTCCATTGACAACAAGAACATTTCCAAGTGATTCCAGATTTTTGAGCGGTAGTGTATATTTTGTCATTTTGTCTGATCAGGCTCAGATTTCAGAAGATCGTCTCTCTAATGACCAAACGTAATTGTGCTGGATAAGATTGTTCGTTTTATGTAAAGCCCAAGTGCCACCCTTTTCAGGCAATTTCAGAGGGATGAAAGATGCTACAGAAACTCGCTGCTCCACAGCAAACTATTCAGCGACTGCAATTTGCCGTTGACAGCGTGACCTCACGCGTGGCTTGGAACAAAGCTCTTTTGATGGCTTTCGTTTTAACAGTACAGAGCTTCGCTTGGCCACACTTTTAGATCTAGCCCAACCTCTTTTAACTGTATCGTTATTTCATGTCGGTAGTGGCAGCTTTAACACCTGCTGGGCCTCATTAGTGGATTAAGTGGCTCAGGGGGAACGGCATTTTGTCTCAGGTTTGTCTTTCTCATCCTCTGTAGACAAGCACCGCAAAATACTTTGGGCACAATTTACACTTATGAGTAGTTCAGCAATAAAAATGTTAAATAATATATTAGTCATTTTTGAGGAATAGTTATCTAGTAGCGCTGCTACTAACTGGTCTTTATTTCTGCAGCTCATATGCAGCGAAGCTGCTTTTAAAATGCTGTAGCTTTAAAAGTAATTACATTTTTGATTTGTCAGGTGTTCTGATTGGGGTTGAATTTGCAGAAGTGGCTACACTGCCAATGCTGCAAAAGTTTATTGAGCCACAGCACTCTCAAGACGGCTTCGGAGGATGGAGTCCATTTTGACCAAGATAGAAGCAAGAATCTGTAGCCATGATGTACGAGCAGCTTCAGTGTATTAGCTCCATTTTAGTAGTAAACTACTATAGTAAAACAATAGCCACAACAATTGGCTGTATCAGCCAGGCTGGTCATCAATCAGCCTGTATCTTTCGGAAGCTGACGTTTAAAAGTCGCCTCCCAAAGTTGCTTGTTGTGCTGTGTCACATCAGCCTATGACAGTGTCTTAAATCAAAATCGTATCTTAGCAGGCTTTGTGATATTGACAGACATCAAATCGTTGTCCATTGAATCACTTCAATATGGTTAACTAGCCTACTCCATCACCAGTGTTGTGACTCTCTTTTTCTCTCTCTCTTCTTCCTGTCGAAGGCTCAACAGGTACGGCGGGCCGCGTGTGCAACCGGACGTCGCAGGGACCCGACAGCTGCGAGGTGATGTGCTGCGGCCGCGGATATGACACGTCGCGTGTGAGCCGCACCACCAAGTGCGAGTGCAAGTTCCACTGGTGCTGCTCCGTCCACTGCAGGGACTGTCACGAAGAGGTGGACGTCCACACATGCAAGGCTCAGTCATGACTCGGGTCCCCCAGGCCCTGGAGTGGGACATACGAGCCGGACCTCACAAAGCATCTTAGTGTAGCAGGACTGAACAAGGGTCAGGTTTAGTGACTAGCGGTCATTGTTTAAAACGGGGCATTCACCATCGCAATAAGAAAAGACCACAAAATGATCCTGACTCAGCAAGTGTACTGAGATATTTTCTAAGGTCCAGAGCTTACATTAAAAGGCAGGGCAGTGTGGACAGTGGTGGAGGTTGCTAGAAACGGAAATAGGTGGAGGTTTTTCGAGGTCCTGCTCGCACTTATAGGCATCTGTGCCCTAATTCACAAGGCACTGTTTCTGTAGGAAATCGAACGTCTTAGCTTAGACACCCTTTGTACCGTCTTTTGCTTGTTTTTGTTCTTTCTGCCCTATCAAACCTATTTATTAATTCTTGATCTTGATTAAGATTGTTTATCTCCAATGCATTCTGCAATGTTGAAATGTAAATACAAGCTATAATATGTAATTTAAATAAAGCTCACGTGTATATGTTATTTCTCTGGCAGGAGTGTCTGTGGTATGAAACTGTAAGTTAAACAAACGTCATCAGTTATTTTCAGATAATTCATATCAGATGTCAACTGTAATCACAAAAGACAAAAAGGAGTTATATAAACAAGTTGCAATAAAAACAATACGTTGATCAACCTAACATTTTTTCATGCTCTCTACTTAAAGACAAAAGAATGTTCTCACTCTTCATGAAGATTTTTGGGAATATGTTTTAGGGATGTACGTGTGAAATTAAGAGACAGAAAGCCTAGAGATCGAAAGAACCTCCTTTTTAATTGCCCGATGGATAGAGTAGAAGTTATACTAGAATGTACTATTGATATGGATTTACTAGAATTTTAGTGAAGATCTTTTGAAGTCTGTTCAGGTGATCCAGTTTTCTCATTTTGAAAATCCACGACAAATCCATTTTAGAAAACATGGGTCGTTGTTTCAAAGCCATTTTAGTCCTCGAGTTTCTTTATGTTAAACCTTCTCAGATCAACACGATTCAAGTCTCTGTTCACCGTGAGAAACGTGAGGCGACGTTTCACCAGTAGATGGCAGTACAAGCTTTTATTACGAGCATTAGCAGCTCCGATTAAACAAGCAACAATATTAAAAATTAATTATTAAAAAAAGACCTTCAGTATTAAATAATTATTCGTTCTGGCCCAATAATACCGGGGTGCATCTTTGATTTTTCCAAGACGTTGTGGCCGAAATGATGTGCTTTAAGACCCTTAAAGGTATTTGAACTAGGCCTTAGTCTTTTATACAACAGGTTGGCGTGCTGAAAGTTATAAGCAACATTTTTAAAGGGGAAGTGTGTGTGTGTGTGTTTACGGTACGTGTTGTGTGTATGAACTGAAGCAGGCCGGAGTTAGAGGACGGAACAGCGGACAGCCTGACCGGGCGCAATTAAAACCGCTCCCCGTTCCCTTCGTAGTGAACCACGTGTCCGCCATATAGTGAACTTACCTGTCAAATTTGGCATGTACCGTATGCAGTACACCGCCCAGCGCGTGACAGGCCAGAGCCCTAGTGCCCGTGTGGCGCGCTATGTAGGGGTCGAGGTGGCGATTGAGACGCGAAGTAAACAGGCGCAACACGGGAGCCACGCCGCTAACGCTTTTAGCTGCGTTCCGGGCTACACGAGCTAACGGGAGGCGCGCGCGCCGTTTGTCACGCGACCTGAGACGGAGTTGCGGGGTTCCTGTCGCCAAGGTAACTGTGATTATAAAGCGGCGCGAGCGCGAGTCCAGTCAGGCACTAGGGCAGGTGTGTAGCTGGACGTGACATTCACATAGCAAGCGGAGCTAGTTCTGGCATGCTAAAGGGTGAGCGAGCCAGCCAGCGCGCGCGCGCGCGCACGCGTGCGTGGAGGCTCGCGGGAGAATTTTAACTCAGAAGTCCGCGGGCACGCGATCATTTAAATGAGTTATTTTAGTTGAGTTGAAAGAGTTAAGTAGATCGTAAAACAAAGAATTTGATTAAAATATGAATTGAGCGCAGTTACCAATTTCTCTCTCCTCTTAAAAAAACGATTTTGTTCTCTCTCTCTCTTTCTTTCTCCCTCTCTCTCTCTCTGAGATGTCTGCTTTCAGACAGTTGCGCTACAGTGAACGTTTGTCATTTCACATTTTATTTTAATTCTCAGAATTACTTTGCATTGATCGAGTGACCATAATATTCCCTAGAAATTAATAGTTGACTGAAAGAAAGACATTTGATCAGTTAAAAGAGTCACCGCCATTGTTATATTAGTTATTAGGGTTCTTTTTAATGTTCTGACCCACGTTGAAACATCACTCTCCCGGCACACTGTGTGAAGTTGGTCGGGTTGGTGAAATGTCCTTGTATTTTGTCAGACCTAGGTGGCAACTCTATTAGTTATAAAGTTTCAGTGATTGTTGTCCGTGATTGTTTTATTGCAGCACTGTTATATATCTTATAAATATGATTAGTGATCATGCTTAAAGCATGATTAGTATTAAGATGCGTGAGTGTGTCCGTCAGGACCTCTAGAGACGACTTCTGTCGTGCATGAGGACGAGAGTCTGACTTCGCTGTTCGATGGCTGCCTCTGGCTCCTCCACCACTGTGCCTGAGGGGTTCCACTACGAGACCAAGTATGTTCTCCTCTCCTACCTCGGTCTGCCCCCACCCTCACCGCCAAGGCCTACAGAAGGTATGGAATGTCTCTCTTACTCTCTCTGTCTCAGAAGATGTTGAATGAAACATTGAGTTCCTGATCCGTTCTTGCCTGATGTGTGGCTGGGTGCAGGGTGGTAGATGTTTCAGGTGTGAGCGAAAGTGGCTGACTTGAGATTCTGGTTTTGGAGATTTGTAGACTCTTTAAAAGAAAATGAAACGCGCACAAAGTAGAAACATACCTGCGAAATGGGATTTGATCAGAGGTGGCAAAAGTACACATGTTCGTCACTCGAGCAGAAGTACAAATACTTGTGCTAAAAAAAGGACTGGTAAAAGTTGAAGTACTGACTCAAAGTCTTTACGTAAGTGAAAGTAAAAAAGTACAGGCTCAGAAATCTACTTAAAGTATGCAAGTAAGAAGTGGTGCTGTGAAGGACAAAAGAAGCAGTTCTTGGTTAAGTTAACTAGACCTAGCAGCTCAATTTCCCATTAGCTCTGTTATACATGTTATACATTCTGCAGGAGTCTTTCTTGCTGCCAACTACTTCAAACATTTCTTTGAGATAAGGCCAGGGATGTGGAATGTTTTGCTGGTGTCCGTATGAATCCTCGTCTCCATTCTCTCCATCGTTTTCAGTCACGTTACGTATTGAGCTTTCTCCCGCTACCTCCGCCGCCATCATGCTTATATTGTGCCTGTTCCCTCTAGTATTATGTCTGACAACTTGTTGTGTGACGTGAATGCGTGTTATCAATTCAAGCATTCTGATTGGTGGAATAGTGAACGCGACATGAGGTACGGTACGTCTTATCCAGGTCCAGGAAAATATCCCCTTGATGTCTTGAGTTTGTTTTAATAATGTAAGAAGTAAAAAAGTACAGATATTCATGCTAAAAATGTATCGAGTAAAAGTACAAAGTTGGCAGAATAATAAGTAGACAAGTAAAGTATAGATACTTGAAAATTCTACTTAAGTGCAGTAACGAAGTATTTGTACTTCGTTACTTTCCATCTCTGGATATGATATGATATTGCTGGAAAACATTTTTTGTTACTTTTGGTCATGTGATTTTGATTTACCTTCATTGTGGAGTACGTTTTGTGGACCTTCACTGAAATTTTACACAATATCCTGATTTAGTAGTAACATTGATTTGAGTTCTTTGGGAGTGAAGAGCGAAGACATTTTACCATCCTTTTATTTCATCTGCGAAAGGTTTTAATTTCACTATATCACAACATATAGTTGTGTTTGAGAACATAGCTTGTTCTATTTTTTAAGGTCTTTGGGTATCATTTTTGTACAGAAGTTATAGAAGGTGTTTTCTGTAAAAGTAATGGGGGATTCTACACGGCAATCTACAAGGAAAGAGGTCTGAAGGCTTCTTCTCAGTCACATGAATTATGGAGGTCACAAATCAGATTCTGCTTACAGCCAGTGTTGGGAAGAACATGTTGCACAAGTAATGCAATTACAGGAATTTATTACTGAAATATATTTGCTGTAAGGCAGTAAAGTAAGGCATTACTAAAACATTTTCAGTAATATTACACTTGTTATATAATTCAGTAACACACATTACAGCACACTTTTAACCCGACAGTTAGTGCTGTTTTGTTTTTATAAAAATAAACTCATGTACGCTGTGAGACACAAGAAAAATTCCAAAAGTAAAAGAGCTATTTCCTACAGACTATATGCCTACAGTCATTATGCTACACCACATCGCTCTCTACTGGATGTAGAATATGCTGCATTAAACTACATTTTTAGCATATTAGAGTGCCAAATTCTAAGCCTGGATAAATGGGTGGTGTTGCGTCAGGAAGCGCAAACGGCGTAAAATTTTTGCCAGCTCTAGTTGCGCACAACGAGTCAGGCACTAGTTCCGTGTTGGCGATCCCTAACGGGAGAAGCCGAAAGAAGAAAAAGAAGAGTGCCTAGTCCCACTTACGCAGTTATTTTGGTGAAAGTAATCATAAGTAATGTATAATTCGGAGTCAGTAATATTGTATTGTAACAAATTACTTGTAATCTGAAATTAACTTGTTTAATTAATTAATTAATTAATTTTGGAAGTAACTTTCCCAACATCGCTAACAGCATATCCTGCATCTCTCGTGCCTTGATAGTTGTAAGTCTACATGTACACAATTTTCATATCAAAGCAAAGCGAAAGGATTACTAGCAAAGTGCAAAAAAATCTGAAACAACAGTGAAATGTGATGTAAAGTTCCTGATCTAAACCAACTTTTCACTTATTGTTACAGTAGGTTACAATTCTGACAGACAACAAACAAAGTCCATACTGACTGCTTATTTTCTAGTGTGCTTCTGCTTTGAGATCCCAGTGTCTTTATGTAAAAGAATTTTCAGAATCAAAGTCAAAGCTTTCATGGCAGCAAATAAGTGTAAATGAATAAAGTCGTCAAGTTTGGAGGACTTTTTGGTGTTTTTGGTCAGATAAGGTAGACCCTTATACAGCTTAGTAATGAATATACCAGACCCACTTTTCTCTCCCAAATCTTTTGTGAATACTTTAAGTTTAAATTCATTGCCGCTTCAAAATGAGAGATACTGCTTCACTTAGGCCTCGTCCACACGGACGTTCGAAATGAACGCCCTCTGAACGCCATACGCGTTTTCGCTGCGTTTTGTAGCTGCGTTCGTTTGGCGTTTCACTGGCGTTCGCAATAGCGTCATTTTCCTCGCGTTCGTCGGGAGTTTGACTCCAAGAAAACGTTGCATGCAGTGTTTATTTGACGCCACCCGAACGCGCAGCCGGCCAAACGCCGGTGCTGAACGCCCGTGTGGACGCTTTGATTTGCTCCAATGAGCAGAAAAACGGTCGGCGTTCAGTCGGGACTCACCTGGCGCCACCAACGCCAGAAAAACGCCCGGTTCAGACGTCCGTGTGAACGAGGCCTAACTGTCCACAAACTAGACCTAAGATAACAACCTTGTGAAGCAGTTTTGTAAATGTTTGAACTGGACTAACTTTTTGCATGATTGTGGACTAAATGTTGGTCCTAATTGGGATGATGTGATGAAAATGTCTTATTGAACATCATTCGCTTGATCCCTCACCTGGACATCCCATCTGTGGTGGTCATGCCTGGACTTGGACGTGCTGCGTATTTTAGCACAGGAATGTGTGCTCTTGTGAACTGAGACCTTCACCTCTAGTACTGTGTGGGTAGGTGTTGCAGTTGGAGGAGGTGAATATGTTGGGCGTTGAGTTTTTAGAGTTGTACTTTTGGATGAAAAGGGAATGAGAGCATGTTAAAACAGAATCAGTTGGCACTTTGCTTGTGCATTTACGGCATTTACCAGAGTGACTTGCATTCCCTAATTACAGGGACATTCTTCTTGATGTAACTTGGGGTTAAGGGTTTTGCTCGGAGGCCCCATGTAGGTAGTGCTGGAGGTACACTGCCCTCCAAAAGTTTGGAAACGCCCCTGGCAAAGTGGGGTTCTGGACGATATCTGCATAAATCCTCATCATTTTTGGGTGCAAATACATTAAAGTAACTTCACATTATCTTTGGATACCAGCAATAATAATTTTTATTTTGATTACATAATAATGGCAATATATACTGTACATGTCAACGTCAGACATGTCCCTTTGTCAGCTGTGACGTCTGGTTACTGGTTTAAACTTGGCCCAGGTTTTTAAAAGATTTTTGGGTCAGCACACCTTAATAGCTTCAACAGTTGATTGGTTCATCGACAGCTCGGACGCCCAGATTATGCAGAGCTGTAATAGCTGCTAATGGTGGATATTTTGATGAATCCAAAATGTAAGTATTTTCTATGTATAAACTGTTTATGTAATAAAATATCTTTTCGTAGTTTGTGTTGTCCCTTATCAGTGCAACATTATCACGAATTAAAAAGGATGCATGGCGATACTGTCCAAAACCCCACTTTGCCAGGGGCATTTCCAAACTTTTAGAGGGCAGTGTAAGAAGAACTGGATTTTGAAACTATGACTTATTAGTGCAAAGGTGAGCATCCTACCACTAGGTCACACTGCCTCAAAGGTCAGAACATCGACTTGCAGTTGAAATGCAGGGTTGAGAGAAAGTTGCACACCATCGCAGTGGATCATATATCAAGGGTTGACTTGATAGATCTTTCCCAGAGCGTAACTCTCTGCCTCACATCTGACGTGAATCAGGGAGCATGAACAGAGATGGCACTGCCCTTTTCATCCAGATTCAAAAGCAAAGCCATGCGCTGCTGATCCCCGCTTTCCGCTCGGCCCGGCCTGCATTCTCCACATCCTGTCTGCTGCAATAGCTACTGGATTACTCGCGCTCCGCTGGCTCTGAGCACTGGCCTGGCCTGCTATCGGCCTGTGCTGGCCCGGGGCAAAAAGCACACACTCGTTATGGAGTTTTCCATCAGGCGACTGTTAGGCTTGCAGCCGTAACCGGACCCAAGTTCACCTTTTTGAGATTGTTGGTGCTGCTGACAGTAAAAAGTTTCTAATTTTCTAAACGGACAAAATAAGTGTGCCTACAGACTAGAGTGTCTTCAGTCGAAGAAACATTAATCTTCATCATACTGAGACGGCGCCAGAGAATTAAACGAAAATCGTGGAGATGGTACGTTCGACCGCTTAATAGATCTCGTCAGCAAAATGGGGAATTCTTTTCTCTGGTTTTGCCAATCTCGCAACACTGCCCCCTATAAATTACGCAGGTATTGCATCTCCGTATACGTTCCGTTAATTTTTGAGTACGTGCACAAAAACCGATGCAAAGAACGCAGGATAGGGATCGCGGCTGTATGATTTAGCATATCCAACTTTTTCAGTTCCGATGCCGATACTTGGGCTTTGGGTATCGATCCGATTTTACGATCTCGATTACCCATCCAATACCATTTTTTTAAAAACCTTTACAGTCCTAAACGAATGTGGGGCGTTTTTCTATGCCTTTGCTTTTCGGCGTATTAAGGCTGAAATATACTTGCTGTGATCTACGTATGCGTATCCGTACACGGTTGCGTTGTTAACGTTTGTGCTGATATACTTGCATCCGTACTGTGTATCGTAACCTGTAGTGTGTAGAATGAATACCTGTATATCTTAAAATCGTCATCTGTTATTCCAAACAAACATGTCTTCAGTCGAAGAAACATTAATCTTCATCATACTGAGACGGCACCATAGAATTAAACGAAAATCGCGGAGATGGTACGTTCGACCACTTAATAGATCTCGTCAGCAAAATGGGGAATTATTTTCTCTGGTTTTGCCAATGAGAGACACTGCAGATCTCGCAACACTGCCCCCTATAAATTACGCAGGTATTGCATCTCCGTATACGTTCCGTTAATTTTTGAGTACGTGCACAAAAACCGACGCAAAGAACGCAGGATAGGGATCGCGGCTGTACGTACGTACATACGTACGTACGTAGTTAACAGCAAGTATATTTCAGCCTTTATAGTGTTTGTGTTAGGCATACATACCTTACGTTGGTGTGTTTAGGATGTAAGGACAGTGTCTGTTTTATTGGATTGCAGAGTTTTTATTATGTAGAGATATTCTATAGCTTAGTACTATAAAGAAAAATAAGGTTAGTGCCATGTGGACTCACTTCTTTATCCATTTGGAATCCATCTGGATATAGAATAACATGATTTGATAACAAATAAAGCATCTTTCCATATCTGTTTTTACTCTCTAACACTTTAGAAGGTAAAGTGCTTTTTTGAGTAATTGACTCATTTTTGGCCTACACTAGGGCTGGGCGATATGGCATAGAAATAATATTGCGATATTTTTAAGCTATATCACGATACACGATATATATCTCAATACCTTGAAATTTCCTCTAAATCACTGTATAAATGATAAATTCGTCCCGATGTGCATAAAATGACACCAATATAATGAATTTAGCCAAAGTTTAATATAGTAAATGCTTTTATTTTAAACCAAAGTATAACATAACAAACTTTATACTTTATATTGGAAACAGACAAGTGGGCAAGGGCAGCCATTGACTGATCGATAAACTATAACTTGTGTTTAATCTACCTGTCGCCATTCCTCTTTCTACGTCATCTTTGGTTTTTCTGTAGAAACTTTCTGTGGCGTGCAGTCAATCGCAAAACCAGGAGCCATCGGCCAATAGGATTCACAAGGAAATACAGCCAAAACCCCGCCCCCAAACTGCCAAAACTCGCCCCTTTCCAACCGCGCGCACAGAAATCTCACTCGAACAAAAAAGCCGCTCGTCGGTAATCTACTTTGCGCGCGAGGACATTTAACACATCAAGAGGAAAAAAGACATTCGAGAGAGGAAAAATACAGTTTGCGCGCAGTATTATCACAACCACGCAGTCGATTCTTAATTTTGTGATCTCGAGTTTTGTATTTGCGCTTGCGACTTTGAAATTTACGCCCGCAGAATTTTTGCGGCAAACCATTTTGCACGCTCTAGTTTTGGCGTTGATGTGACGCCATAGGCGGGGGAGCGAGCAGAGAAGCGGAACACGAAAGCGGTACAAAACGCGCACGCGCTAGGAGAGTTTTCTGGATGGGCGGGGGAGCGAGCTGGCTGCTTTGACGGGGCAGAAAAGCAAAACTCGAAAGCGACGTCCATGCTGTCTGTTTAACAATAACGTTAGGATTTATACTCGATGGTCACAATATGGTCATTTACTACATCGCACGTGGAACAAGCCGAGATACATCGGGTATATTCGATATATCGCCCACCCCTAGCCTGCACTTCAATTTGGACTCATTTTTGACATGATGGCGTTCCACACGAAAGTCGTTTGACACGATGGTGTTCCACACAATAACGCGACAAACTTGTTTTAAACACTAAAAACAGAGTAAACAGCGCATTGCGAATAGAACGCTCGTTGTTTTTGTTATTTATCGGCTGAAATATAAGTTTTGTCTGTAATAAAGGGGAAGATTTGACTAAACTGGAACTGGAATGTCGAACCAATGCTTGCATACGCAAACGATACCCGATCCAGCTATCCGAGTCGTCATTGGACCGATATTCGATCCGCTTATCAGATCGGTGCGTCTCTAGTATTTAATGTACCTTTGAATAAATAACCACTTCATGCGTTTTGTCGTACATCAATCTGGTTTAAAGTGTGTGTGTGTTTTGAAGCTCAGGCATATTTTCATTCTTCGTTTTGCCGTTTTCAGCTGCCGGATATGCTGCGCAGGATACAGACGTGGACGAGACCAGCAGGATAAAGCAGCAGATTGAGGAGGAGATGAAGCTGCTGGAGGAGGACATTTCTGCCTGTAAGATACATCAACGCTCCAAACTATTTGCCAAAATCCACAATGTAGCACATTCCAAATGAAACGCAAACACACACTTTTATCGAACTAAGCTCACGTAATACACAGTAATGGGCTGACACAGTGTCATCGTGCATTTTTCCAGCGGTCACATGGGAGTTTTATGAAACCATTTCTGTCCTCAGTTTAACTTTGTAGAGTTCATCCTGGGTTAAAGACTGTCTCTCTCTCTCTGTCTCTCTGTCTTTGTGTGTTTCGCGTGCAGCTTTTCCCAGAACAGGCTTCGATCGGCACACGTCCCCGGTCTTCAGTCCTGCTAACCCTGAGAGTTCTATAGAGGACAGTCTGGCCGTGCTGGGAGACCGCGTGGCACAAGACTTGGACACACACCTGACCTCAGCCACACACACACTCCTGAACAGGTCAGTCATCTTTCGCGTATTACAAAGGGGAATTGTAGATGAATTTTTATTGAAATACCTCAGTTTAGGTAAAATAATAATACTGCTTATCGTAGAGGAGGACAGTCCAGAAGCACCAATCAGAAATTGTGTATGGGGATTGTCTTGCACCATTTAGATTTTAACCTCGTGTGTGTTTGTGCAGTGAGCTGGACTACGAACATTTCTGGGCAGCTGTGCAGGAGGTGGCCTCGCATTCTCAAGGAGGCTGGAGCAAGGTGAGGGAACAGAAGGAGAAGCTGATCTGCTTCAAAGCCACTTTCACAGGACGACGCTCCAGGGCCGTGCCCATATGAGAGATTTTATTCTGCGGTTGTGATGCCGCGTTTGTGAAAGCACTGAGGCCTTATATTAACAATTACTTGCTACGCAGTAAGGAGAAGTATGGGATTTCTGTCATTTCCAGGTCTGAAAATGGGTTATAGAGTAATATTAATGTTTCCAGACCTTTGTCCCAACGTTGTTCTCTAAAATGTAGTCTAAAAACAGCTAAAAGGAAAATGTTTGGAGCAGAGAATTTGTGGTTTGCAGTGTGATTTCATGTTTGTTCAGTTAGCGGAGACTGCCTGGTGTGTTGGCGTAGCGTCTCAATTCACCACCGAGTAGATTGCGTAGGGCAGTGGTCTCCAGATGGCGGCCCGCGGGCCAGATCCGTCCCGAGCAAGCGATATATATCTGGTCCCTCGCGTCACATTAGCAACAAACGTAAACAGACATGTGCACTCCCTATGGTCATCTGTGATTCGCGATCTCCACGTCAGTGGGTTGACATCTCCGCTAGTCATTAAGAGTGAGTGGAATCTTAATGATAACAGTTGCCATAACAGACTTTGAACTTACCGGACATTACCTTCATTACTCTATATGTGAAATTCCAGTACTGGCGATGTAAACACGCGTTAGCGATCGTAGCGATCTCATATGGGACGCTGGCATGTGCAAAAACATAGTTCTCTTCCAGAAAGGGTTTGTTATGGATTTGTTGGCCCTCAGCCTGACTTGCTTTTGAGTATTTGTCCCTCGGGGAAAGATAATTGTTCCTTTAGATTTTAAAAAGTTACACTCAGTAACATATAGAATGCAGAGACATTCTGTGGCTTAGCGCTAGTACTAGGGCTGCAACTAATGATTATCCGATTAATTGGATAAAAAGAAAAAAACCTTTCATTTCCAGCATTTTTTAATAAACCAAACTGTCTGTTTCTATTTTTCTATATTTATTTTTACTCTCCAACATTATAAAATGGAAAAAATATCTTCTGATTAATTGAAAATGAAGAAATATTTGTAAGTTTTGATCATTTTTAGCCAATTTGGACTCATTTTGGCCTATAACTCATTTTTGACTCATTTCTGGGAGAGAAGTACATTTTTGCTCAAGATGGCCTTCCACATGAGAGTCGCATCACCATAACGCGGTGGACACACGTCGGAATAATCACTGAAAATATCAAGTAAAGGTTAGCTCACTGCGTAGCCCCAACTAATCGATTATTAAATTAGTTGTCAACTATCTTAATAATCGATTTCATCGATTAATTGTTGCATCCCTACTTAGTACTATGAAGAAAACCAAGGTTAGTGCCAGGCAGAAACACTTCTTAGAATAGAATAGAATAAAATGATTTGATGACAAAAAATGCATCTTTCTTTCTTTCTTTTTTACTCTCTAACACTATAGAAGGTCAAATGTTTTCCTGATTAATTGACTCATTTTGGCCTACACCTCATTTTGGACTCACAATGTGACGAACTCGAGTTGAGTAAACGGCTGCGTTGTGAGTAGAGCGCTGGTTGTTTTCGTAATTTATCAGCTAAAGCGAGTTTTGACTGTAATAAAGTGGAATTCTGGAACGCTTTAGTGAATGTTGGACTTCCCGTGAGGAAGCGAGGAACACAGATTGGGAGAGCGAGAGCTGGTGTTGATAAGGAAATTAAACAGTGCAGTCGCGTATAATTTGCTGTTGGGGTTGTAGTGTGTTGTGTTGCTCGTTCTGATCATTGTACGAATTAGCGCGAATGTCGAACGAGTTAAGCGTGAGCGGATATGCAGACTGTAGAAATAAGTACAATTTACAGATCAGCTCCACGTATCGAGTCGGTGCATCCCTACTAAATATTATGATATACCATAACTTGGCATATTATATGGTGATAAGCCACAATGTGACGTACAACACATATTCAAAGTTGGATTTTCAAATCTTTTATATAAATAAATGACTTGGTATTTGTGTGGTGAAGGCTACAAAGTATGAAAGTCGTGTAGGAATGTGTAGGAATCCTGTACTAAATCTGGCACTGCTATTCTCACTTATCTAAAGCCGGACTTAAAGGGCCAGTTTCCCCAGTCGGGGATTAAGAGTAGACTAGGCTAGACTAGACTAGTTTTGAGTTTGAATGGTAAATTTCCATTGATACTACAATTTAGTCCAAGACTAGGCTTAATCCATGAGCAAGAACTCAAAAATCTAAAACGTTTTCAGTTACGTATTTATGGAAAGCTCACGTCCTGCCATGTCTCCCTGTTTGCTGTCTAGGTTTTGGTGCCTTTAGTGCTGTTGCAGACCCTGCAGGCCAAGGGGAAGCCGCTGGCATCTTTACTAGCCCTGGGCGTGCGTTACCTGGAGGAGGTGGAGGCCGACTTCATCATTCAGCAGGGCGGATGGGTGAGTGGGTTTTAATATTAACAAATGTCAACAGGCGGATTCAGGTGCAGAAACAGTGGTGGGCTGCTTGACAAGAATGCAGCTGACGTTAACGCATCCACGTATGAGTTGGAAAAATGAGATTTCAGGGCTGTTTCGAGGCACTTTCGGGGCCCAGGCAACAGGGACACGGAGGCGCCCTTTACAACCCCGCTTTGGCAGGACGCTCAAACACTTGTTGCTGTTATTCAATACATTACCAGTCGTTGTCGGGTCCTGGGGCTCCCCAAGTCGGCTCGGCGCTTGCTTGGTTTGCTTGCCATGTTGCGATGGGCCTGGTTAAAGTGGATCACCTCCCCTTAATGAGCTCCGTTAGCTGGGGGGTTGGAGTTAGTCACTCTAAGTTGCTTCAGAGTGACCGCTGATAAGCGACTAATGCAGGGA